>JACYFE010001407.1:0-35141 GCA_014764975.2 Fusarium sp. DS 682 | reverse complement strand
TCTAGTCTCCCGATGTTGATATCCTCAAAAGTATTCAGTTCTGGGTCTTTTAACAATCCCTGCTCTCACCAGAACGGCACCGTCGATTTGATCTCGGGTAGCCTGGCCCAAATTCCAAGGGCACATCATCCTCCAAGAAGCGAACCAGTTAAGAGGCGGAACGGCACCGGCCTTTTGAGATGGATTGGTAATGGGGGAGATGTCTCAAGTTTTATCATTCAGAATGAGAGGATCTAGTTTGTATATAAATATATCTGTGAGCAGCTTTTCAATTCAAGTCAATCCCTCACCATGTTCCCATTCCACATAATCTTACTTGCTCTCTTTTCCTTTCTTACCCTCGCAATGTCTATTAATATTCACACCAGAAGTCTTACCACTTCTGACGGGCGAAAATACGTCTACGATCATGTCCCAGCTCACTCCAACAATGCAACTGTCCTTCTCCTTCACGGCTACCCTGGAACACGCCACAACTGGAAGAACCAGATCCATGACCTTTCCACTGCTGGCTATGGGGTAATTGCACCAGACTGCCTTGGCTATGGCGATAGTGATATGCCCACAGAGGTCGAGGCTTACAACCTCAAGACAATTGGGAATCACCTGATGGAAATTCTGGACAAAGAGGGTGTGAACAAGGTCGTTGGTGTTGGCCATGACTGGGGAACTAATGTTCTTTCACGCACGAACGTTTGGCATCCTGATCGCTTCGAGAAACTTGCTTTTCTCTCTGTTGGATATAACGCCCCAGGAGTGTTTGCTGATATTGATACCATGAATGCTTATAGTCTGGCACAACTTGGTTACATGCAATTTGGCTACTTTTACTTTTTCAATTCTTATGATGCAGGAAAGCTTGCGGCCGAACATGTTAGTCTCAAGATGATCAATAATTCTCTGTTTCCAGTGCTAACTGAGTCACAGCTGGAGTCCTTCTTTAGCCTAGGCTTTCCAGTCGACAACTCCAAATGGCCCGAAAACCTCGCTGGACTAGGAGCTGCGCGTGCATGGTTGACCAACAACACCACCACTGATCTACCCAAATATCTGACTGACGAAGACAAGAAGACCTGGATAGCGGCTTACAGAAAACCAAATGCCACAGAGGCCTCGATGAACTATTACAAAGCCCTTCTTCGTGGGGTTCAAGCTAAGGATGACGAGGTTTTGACTGACGAGGATCGAATGTTGAAGGTTCCTGTTCTTGCAATTGGTGGGTCCCAAGATCTGGTTACTCGCGCTGAGCAAATGGAGATGACGACAAAGCCTTTTGCTAAGGCTGGCTATACTGAGAGGGTTGTTAACGCGGGACACTGGATGATGTATGAGGATCGTGAGGGTGTCAGTGCTGCTTTACTCGAGTTTCTCAAGGAGTAACGGCCCAACATGGGGTTCTCAGAATAACTAGAGCTTGTATATATGTGGCCTGGACTTTTCCGAGCCTGTGTCATATCCTTTTCGTTCCCCCATGAAGATATTGTATCTCAGCTTCCTATTTGAGCAGCAAGAATAGACTCAATCTCAACTCTAAGTTTATGAGCCAGCTCACTCCACCTGATATCCAGATTTGCCATGATTTCAGTTTGCTGTCTCGCGGAGACCCCGTTTGCAAACCAAAGATGATCCAGCTTATCCAGAATGATACAGTAACATGCCAATAGTAACAAAGCACACGGAACCTTGTCTCTCATCAGCTGGATGAAGCAGTGTGAGAGCGATAAAGGCCACAAGCGAGTCGCATCCCATATTGTCAGCTCATCTCCAAGAGCACGAGTCACACTGAGCGCAAGAGCCAAATCTCTTGCCGCCTGACTGTATTCCTTCTCTATCTCCTCCGTCAATGGACCGGAATTGTCAATCGCGGACAGGAAAACCTCAGCGATACGCTCTGAAATCTCATCCTCTGCCGCGATTGGAATAGTCCAAGAACGAACAAGACTGCCGAGTGGACCATTACCGACAGCATCCCAAAAGCCACACACTAGCTGACAGCCATGACGAACATAGTAAAGCCACGGTGCCATGCAATCGAAGCCAGGGTCGTCGGAAGTGAGGAGTAGGTCACCAGAATCGTTGGGCCCGTCGGAGTCGAATGTTCTGAAAGACCAAAGAACGTGAATATGGATGTAAGCAATAATTGCGTAGCACTCCAGTGCATTATTTGGCGGCTTGCAGGTCGCTTCACGGAATAGTGATAGTGACAAACGATAATGTCTCCTTGCACCTTCGTCAAACCCAACCTGGAGAGTGGAAGGACCCTTGCCATAACTTTGATGCAGGGCTGCTAGGGCAAGAAGTCCATGGCGTAGGAATGGGTAGCTCACTGCTGCTTTGGGGATGGTAATTTGCCACAAGTAAGTGTTCCCATGCCGGTTGATCAGGGATGTGTAGGTTGAGTGAAGATAGTGACTGAGAAGACCCCGGTCCTCCTCATCCAGATTATCATGGGACTCCCAGTCATCGTATATCTTCTCTATCCCAACCTTGGAGGTCTACAATGATCAGATCTTCTCGGTCGGTTGAACGCAAGATACTTACCTGGGAAACAGATGTTCGGCTGAGTGATAATAAGGGATGAGTGAAATATTTCAAGAGATTACCTCGGAAAAAGGTCTGCAAAGGAACAGATTGCCAGTTAAATCCATAAAGGCCCGATGCATCATGTTTCTCATGCCGATGTTTTTGCATACGCTTCGTCGAAACACAAAGATGCCCACAACCATCCTCCAGGCACTGAAACCCATCAAGCACTGCTAGATCGGGGACAGGAAATTTGGTCTCGTCAATATCAGCATCCAGCACTTGGACTGGCTCACTCAGTTCAAAGGTTGATGCATATGTTAGGTAAGGACGTCGTAGGCGAAATGGCAGATGATGAATCTCCTTCAGGTGCCGCTCGATGGCGCGGGGCTGAATAGCATATTGGCATGGTAGGCAGATGAGAAGCTTGAAGTCGGCGTTGTAGGTGAGCAAAGTTTCTGCTCTGGGCTGGGCAGGCTCCAAAGATGGATCATGATCTAAAGTAGCGGATACTGTCATATTGTATGGTGGGTTTCTCTTGATATTGATTGAGACTGATGGGAGGAGACGATTGATAATACATGGTCAGCTTATTCTAGGCTGACACAAGGTAGCGTCATCACGAGACAAGGGGTCAATTCCTCCAGCTGAAAGCGTATCCCAACGGAACAACAGATGAGTACATCACAACAATTGACATTTTCCCAGGAATTTGTCGCACTTGCAAAACGTAGGGGGGCTATTCGCATAGAGTGTACAGCAAGCTGATTGCAACCAATTTAGCTTTCGAGGAATTCAGAGAATTGAAGGCCAAGCAGTTAACCTCCCAAAGGAAAATAAATCATCCGCTCCCATGAACAAACGGACATGGTGTTCTTTGGGTGTAGTTATCGTCTGATCTTCGTTGTTCGTTTATCACGTGTGATAGTGCCTGAATGAACAAGATCAAGGCGCGGAAGAACCGGCGGTGAAATAGTGCTACAATACTACGTAGTTATGCTACCTCGTTTATAAAAACGGCGATCACAATCATTGTGGGAACAACTGCCGGAAAAACGACTCAGAAATCCGTAGCAGCGGGGCGAATGTAGTCATAGAGAACGCTAATTCTCGTATTGAAGATTGAGATCTCCAGTTTTCATAGCCGAAACAGATGAGAATGACACTTCTGATTTGACAATTGAAGATCCATACCCTGGTTGTTTCATGCAACGTTGAGTTCCAGGGTTGTTTGCTTTACTCCTTTTGGATTATGAAACGGAAGATTCTTTTCTTCCACTTGACTGCCTTTCAGCCTCCAGATTCTCAAGTTGTTGGTTCGTTGTGTTTGATCCTTTGAGGAATTGAATTGTTTTGTCGCTCATTTGAAACAATCGCCCGTATTTTCACATTCCTTTATCTCCACCCTTTTCTTTTGTCGATGTGTTGGTTCGACAGTAAAGTCTAATCCTAATACCCAGATGTTGGACGGCCAAAACATGGCCTCACCTTGGCCCTTAAAGGATGAATTCATAAGCGATAGCGATCGAGACCGCGATAAAGCACCATGGCATCGTCTTGACAACCTCCCCACGCCATTTGCAGAACAATACGCCAGGCTCAGTCAACCTTGGCTCCCAGGATTCTGGATCCGGTTCCCCTATCGTGGCCTTGGCATGTGGTTCTTGGCGTTATTGGGGACAGTGGCAGCTGTTATGATCCTAATCTACAGTAATGGAGTACCTGTTGCTCATTGGGATGAACGGATACAGCCGACGGTTTGGCTTGCCTTGACATCGGCTCTGTCTGGAGCCTTTCTTGCTTGTGCTTTTACAGAAGGGGCAGCAATTTCTTATTGGAGAGCTGCTGGCAAGCCCGTAACTGTAAGTGAATCCATAATGCTTCCAAGTTCGTCGCTGATTGAAGCTAGTTACAACAACTTCAAGCTGTATATGGCTCTTCGACTGGTATCATCCAAGCCGCTTTGAACTTGTTCACTTGGAAGTCTAAGACTCTGGGTCTAGGTATGATTGGATATAATTTCTGCCTCAATTAATGAAGTACTCATGAAAACAGCATCGATTCTTATGACATTGTCTGTACTGCGCGGTCCACTCATGCAGCGCGCCTCATCAACAACAAACCACTATCAGGCTGAACAGGGTACAGTCAACTTTCACATCGCACGTGAACTTCCAGCCGACTATGCATGTATCATGACGGGGCGTAGCCACTCCACTTCTTTACTTACCAAGAACTTCAGCAATGTCGCTCAAAGCTATAGTCGGCGATCTGACATGGCTGTTTTTGATACTAGCTGTGACAACTGTACGACTTCGGTGGAGGCGTTTGGCTTCGACATCAACTGTACCGACACTACTCGTGATTTTAATCTTACTATTGATACGAATCGAGCCAGCATGCTGAGAGCTATGGACGGAGCATACTTTTTTCAAGTCAACGTTACGGAGTACAGTGACTGGGGCGTCAATGACTTGCCTGATGGGACGTTCCTGAGATACACGACACTCTACAAGGATACGGATAAGTGTAGTGGGAAGATCAAGGTCCAGACTTGTGACCTCCATGCTGGAATCGCCAAGTTCCCAGTGAAAATAGATGGCAAGACGGTAAAACTTCAAGGTTCATGGAAGGACGACAAGTTCATCGAGCGAAAGTATGTACCACCCCAGCCATTTTTCTCAAGTTCGCTTGCTAACCGGATGAAAGATATATGTTGCCTGCTGATATGGTCATGCCCGGATCAGGAAACATCTTGGGCGGCTTCAGCATGATCGCAAAATCGCTCTACAAGTCACAAGCTTTTATGCGCTTTACCGGCGCCACTGGCTACGACGTCAGCTCGGAGGGGTTGCCGGCAACCCAATACCTTACCATGAACGGCACAGCTCCTGGCTGCGGCGATACATGGGCCAATCCGATGGAAGACATCATCGAACTTACACGAGACATTGGCTTCCGAGCAAGTCTCCAGTACGCCAGGTACAACACAACAGATAAGCAGAAAGTTGAATACGACAGCGGCACAACGACTCTGGTGTACGTGACGGATTACGACAAAATGTGGATAGGAGTTCTAGTTTCGCTGGTCGGCATTTTTGCTGTCCTTCCGACATTTTGGGGTTGGTGGGAGCTTGGACGTGATGTCAGTCTTAATCCCTTGGAGATTGCGAATGCGTTTGGAACCGTTGGACAGGAGTCGCATATCATGAGAAACGTGGATCCGAATCAGAATGTGGGTGGAATCGTGAATGCGGTTAATGACATTGGACCGGTGAGATATGGCGCATGGGAGATGAGTGATGGTGTTGTTAGACTTGGTTTTGCGGGAGCTGGGTTAGTGAGAAATCCATCCAAGGGGGAAAGGTTTAATTATTAATTTGTGAGACTTAAGTACCATATTCAAGTACGTCTTACGCTCCTCTATGGACATGATTAGGGGTAAGAATTCTCGCAAAAGTGCCTCAAGCGGCAGATGGCTGGTTATGCATGAGAGCCTGCCCCCGAACCCCTGCACTGGTGATCATCAAAGAGCTATGCATTTTGTCTTTATCTAGTCCTACGTGCCATCAAGCCAAGCTAAGCTGAATGACTTTTGTGATCACGGGATTTGCCAATGTCTTATTTCCCCGTTCTTCTGATCCCTGATCGGGCAAAATGATTGGTCCAGCCAGGTATTACCTGCGGCTGAGGTACACAGCGAAGTTATGCGCAGTTGCGCGAAACTCGGCTGCACCGTAAACATCTATCAATCTGCAGGCTGTGAGCTATTAAAATGCTTTGACTACGTGGCACAAAGCATTCCACCTGTTCCTTTCAGTTTCTGTGTAACAAGAAACTTCATCTTAGTTCCTGCCCATAAGGCTAAACGCGTCTAAATGTCTTGCGATATTCTCCTTCCAAGAAAAATTGATAGTAATCATGACAATCAGAAACTACCCCGCTGGGCCAACGCGTCCCCCAATACCAGCTCACAGAGAAATATTGATAGGGCTAAAACCAAACCTAATACCAGTTCACTTCGTCTACCAGAGTTTGAGCTGCCGCCATTACCTCGCCCTAAAGGGCATGACGAACACGGCCGTTCAGTATCACCAAACATAAGCCCTCATTGGACTCCAATTGAGTCGCAAAATGCAAACACGCCTCCTTTGGGACCTGTGCAGAGCGTCGGCACGTTAGAAGGCTTCAACGAAAAAGGATACCGCAAGCGTATTGATATCGCAATCGGTTGCATAATCAATAAGGGATTCTTCCAGTCCGATGGGGAGTGGATGTGCTATAGGCGCATCTATTTCAGTGTCTTGTGCTCCTATGATCTAGGTCTAGAAGAGCCAGGTGTGTACTTACAATACAACCCTCCAGATTCGCCAACGTCGTTTCGGGTCCACGGATTCGCGGTGAACATCGCCGCAGTAATTGCTGGTGACGATGGTAACACTGTTGAGCTTATCTAACATACACCAAAGCGAGGCAAAGGACCAATTTGCAAGCCAGAAGCTGTGGAATTGTCACCCAAGACTTTCCGGTCAAGCAACGAACAGCAACGAATACCAGTGGAATACACTTTCGAAAGACTTCAGTTCAAAACTGCAACGATGCACAACGGGAAGAGACGAGCCGCACAGCAGTATTTCCAACTTGTTGTCAATCTTCTGGCAGACGTTGGAGACTATGCTGCCGACCGTTTCATTAAGATCGCCGAGAGGCGTTCTGTAAAATTGATTGTCCGGGGAAGATCTCCAGGCCATTATCGAAATGATGCATGGTGTTCGATAGGAGATAGGTCTGGGACACCGGCTACTGGATCGGGTTGCGGCTCTGAACAAACTTCGCAGAAGTGCACTGCTGAACTATTCAATGTGATATCCATCGGGAACCTAAATCACTTTCCAGAATTTTCAGAAAATGCTCCGCAGGAAAGCTTCGGGACATTCAACGGCAAAGATCGGACCCTTCCGCAAGAACTCATTGTTCCACCGCTCAAGAGCGACCCTCGGCAAAAGGTAACGAGTACTGAGACCAAGCAGGACACAAAGCAAGAAACTAGCATTAATGACCCACTCACATTTGCTCATTCAAAGTTGCTGGAGAGACAGAAGTCGGGTTTTACACCAGGCTGCGAAGATTGCAGTATCTCTGCGAGTGCGACAGATGAGATATCGATCTTGGATGAGGACGAGGAGGATGCGTATTGCACGTGGATAGATGACAGGAAAAGAGAGATCATCGACGCAGTCCTGAGAAGTCTTTGCAAGTGGCTGGACTTTAAATTAGCTTCCATTCGAGCTGTCACAGCGGACCAAGGGGGCGTGTTGGGCTTTTCAAGCGGAGCCACTGACCCGGGTTGCCTTAATCCATCAAGTGCTGAAGGCAATGTCGTGAGCCTTTCGCAATCACTGAAAAGACGGCGAATAGACCTGGATGATGGCGACGAGCATGGCGAAAGGCCAGGGCCAAAGCCAAGTATGAACGGGATAACACCTGCCGATGAGCTGCGGAGATTCGCATGCCCGTATTTAAGAGGGATCCTCGAAAGTATTGTCGAGAGGCAACATGCGTGGGACCCGGCTGGGTCGAGATCCATAGAGTCAAGTAAGTGCCTCTAGAAACCCTCTCTGTTAGATTCGGGAAGCTAAAGATAACAAACCTGAAGGGGCCACCTTTACAGACGACATGCTTTACCGCCGCAGTGTCCTCGCTGCTGGCAAGACTTCAAGACAGAGAGCCTGCGGGATCTACATATTCAAAATGATCCCCCGTGCCAGAAGCGAGCAAATGACACCATTTTGGATGGTTTCACCAAAGCTCAAGAAAAGCAGCTTAAGAGCAGGAAAAAGTCAGAAATGAAAATGGCGGATACGGGAAAGTGGAGAGAGATATACCAGATTATTTTTCTGGATGATGATCCTACTACAATACCAGATCCTTGTGAGTGACCAAGCCCCCCTCCATGACCTCATAATAGATTAAATAGTGGTCTTGTGCTTATACATACTATAAGATCATGAAGAAATGAGCACGGTGCTAAAACCGGGGGTACCCGAATCCATCACGTGCGTCGACTTTGCTGCTTTTGCTCGAAGAGAGTTTCCTCGTTTTGTGAGACGCGAGCTCGAGGTTCTCTTTGAGTCTGAGTTTCAGGATGTTGAAGAGAGAGTGCGGCCAAGGGTCCAAGACATTGTTCTCAATCTTCAACCTCGGCTCATTGCCCTCTATGAACGGTCGGCAGTGAATAATGGTGAAGGAGCTATTCTAACTGCTGAGACCTTAACGCCTCAAGGGGATCCTAGGATTAAAGATATTCAGGGGTAGGAGTTGCCATCACCACTGGCTTTTGATCTACTTCCAGATACTGGGGTCTCGACAGCGTTGCTTCCAGGCCATAGGTCGGAGCCTGGGTCGCTCGACTTCGATATCGATTGGAGTCCCTTGCCGGAAGATCTGTTCAACTATCCATTCCATGATCTGTCCGCTCGACCTCAGTCGGAGATGTCACCTCGGGACGACTTACATTTAGTGGGACGGATACAATCAACTATAAGCCAAGCTTGATGGGGTTCTGTCGCCTTGTATTTCTTCGTCGTAGCAGATGATTATGATACCGTTAATTATCTAACCCTGGAGTCGACTGCGTGGACTGGTTTTCAGAAAAATGGGCCGCTGGGAGTTGAGCCGACAGTTTGCCAGCTGCCTGTCCTCAAGACTAGATGATTGAAACTCCTGACGTAAGTTGTTTCGTGAGTAACCTACAGTCTAGCCCAGTGATGAGCTCCATAGACGTGTTTACAATCGCAGTGTCGAGATAGTGCACTGAAATTCTAATCCACGGGCCATAGCCTCTGAGTCATCCTGCTCTTCCGATTGTAACTGAGGGTGAACTCGTGGGGCAAGTCCAATTATCATCAACGCAAAACGGAAGCTATTTGTAAAGTTGGCACAGATCAGACGGATATCATCCCATCATGCGCTATGTTTATTCATCCACTGTTCGCGTCCTGATATCAAGGAATTCGATTCGCCGGAAACGCGTTGTTCAGTGTTGAACTGGCAACCAACCCGTGTGATAGGCATGCAGCTGCGAACACTTGGTTGCATGACACCGTGTGAGTTTTTTAGATGACTCTGACGTTACGTAACTGAGAGCGAGAAAACAATAAGTTCCAGTGGAAGTGAGGCAAACACTCTCTGCTATGCACCGAGAGTCCCGCTTTTCGTGATGCTGTCCACTGACGGAGTTGGGCCAACACTGTAACTTCAAACGGGAGCTGAAATTCTAAGGCCTGAAGGCTTTCAGCATACATTCACCCGAGCACGCGCCTGAGACACTGATTTACACCTGGCCCTAGATGTAGCTATATATATTTCAATTCCTCATCTCCATCAAACTTCTTCTCTCAACTCAACTTTCTCATCCCCATTCCACAACTACCTTGCTTTGACATTTGAGGCTTTCCACTTCCTTACACAGCAGTATTTTCCTTTTCGCCTTCCCGAGCGAGCCTTGAGTTTCTCCCATGGCTCAGCTAACCAGTACTGAGCAGGAGCTCAGCAAATTTATCAAGCTCCCTGTGAAGCGCTCAACTCGACAGTTCCATCTTTTCAAAAAGCTCCCGTACGATCTTCGTCATCGGATCTGGGAACAATCGCTGTCAAATTATCGACACATAAAAATACTCCTGGTCACTAAACCAACATCTGGCGACTATCAAGAACAAGACAACCAGCCATCCAACTCGAGCCGCCCAACACCACGTTATCAGATCCTGGTCGAGAAGGGCGCAACTTTTAGCGCTCTCTTGCAGACGACGCAAGAGTCGCGTGCGGTGGCAAAAACCTTCTACCGTGTGCAGCTTCCGTGCATACGGATGAATGCAGAAAAACGCTACCCCGGAACTTTGTATCTTTGTCCTGACTTGGACACTGTAGAGATCGACTCATCTGGGAAACGAGGCGGGAAAACCTACCTCGAGCATTTTGGAGACTTTTCGAACGATGTTTATGTCAACGACAGACAACATGTGGGCCTGATTTACCTCGCCCCCCAGTCACAATTTCGGCACCACTGGGGACTACTGCCACTCCACGACGGACACCAGCGTATGCTGTACAGCAAAGGCCTCGAAAGACTGGAACGCATAGTAATCGTTCAGAGAGCGACCAAGCCTCTGGTTCAATATGGGCACGATCTTCGTGTCATCAGCTCGTCATCCTTCGTGCCTGGGAAGGTAACCGAAGCATTTGACGCAGGATACTTCCACGATGATGCTAGATACTACGATAAAGAGCTAAAGAACGCTCATATCGGCAAGCCGGATCCCCGGCGAGGCGTTTATTCACTTTTCACTCTTCTTTGCGACCTGGAGATTTCGGCACAATGGCATGAAACCTCATTCATGTTAGCCTTTGACGAGCCGGATGAACATGCGGAAGAGGCGCCGCCACCACCCCTTGGCTTCTGGTTGTTTCCTCTGGATGTCCTCGGGCCTTTTTACTTTCAAAATCTCGACCCCTGGACAGGTCTGCCATCGGACAACGATGAGGCCATCATGTACGAAGACAGAGTGTTGGACTTGAGCGAGTATAGAGCTAGATTTTGCTTCTATCATTCAGCATGAGATTTTGGACTACCAGTTGATGCCTCGTCGATCGGAGAGAATTGAAGGGAACGGCATGGTCACCGATATTGGATGTCAAGGCGTGGTCAAGGAGTATGATGCTAGCTGGATTCGACTGTACCTGTCACGGAGTTGAGGTGTGTTCTTCTTCGTTCAAGCATCAGACGTTATCGGTCGGATTGTATCAAGAGTGTTTTTTGAGTATGCTTTTGCGTTCTTGTGTGTAAGCTTGGTAGGGTAGGTTGATCAAAGGAAGAGCAGTAGGCAGCGCTGTTGATAGCTGAGAAACCCCTCTCTGGTACAGTATAAACATATCATATCTGACTTGTTATTATAACCTGTGTTTGTAAGTATAAGTTCTTGTTATGTATATTGTGGTTTGAAGCTTCTTCAGCCCCTCTTCCTCAAGCACATACAATAGTATCTCCAAGTGGGACATTCCATTGGTTCACTAGAACTATTTAGCGAGTTTTCCAGTTCACGAGTTGTTCTTTTTGAACAGCCAAAATGAGAAAAAGTTGTGTATTGACTTTGATTGTTCCACGGATCAGTGCTATGTTCTCCAATCATATTATCCCTTGAAAGTTCAGGTTCTTGTTTCGTTACATAAACAGGATAAGCGATGATTTCAAGTGTTGGAGATGGCGCGCAAGCCTTTTCTGCCAGAAATCCATTGACGCTGAAGAGGTCGAAATGGAGTTGCTATGAGGCAAGTTGTATGTTGCGAACTTGACTAGAGGCTAAAGATGCTTTACCTGCCTATATTTCGCAAGGAATGAGTCTAATATCAAGAATCAATTATTGCGAAATTTGCTGACGGTAGCAAGAAATCTGTGCTAGTTAAGTCCGAACTGGCAAAAAGTAGCTAGTACATCCAGTCGTTGGCTTTTCTGGTGCTGGGGTTCGTGCTCAGTACTTACCTGTTTTAGTCAGCAAAATCCTAATTCCGTTGCATCAACCATGATCCCCTCATCTAAACACGCCACTTTGCAAGCGAAGCCACCAAGCTATGGTACACCCTTGCAGACACAGCGCCCCATAACACATAGAAATGTCTGAATACGGTGGCAGTGTAGGCTATGAGAATGGAACCCCCTTTCACTTCCTCCCTACCGTGACGGCGGAACCCAACAGTCGCCGTGAGATTGAGCTTCGACAATCAAGTGCCAGATCCCACCTGGCCAAATCGATGCATCGTCGCAAAAAAGCTAACACGAAATATATACCAGAACAAGAAAGAGATGCCCAGACACAAGCACGTACAGTCGTTCAGTGTATGGCGCCGAGGAAAACCACCAAGGCAAACGCAAGCCAGCTTCTGGTTACCTCGAGACAACTCAGCATGTGTGTTATCCCCGACAAGATAGTGGATCCGCACACCAAGATGCTTCTTCACTACTGCACCCAAGCCTTCTGGCCAGGATTCGAGATCGGGTCTGCTGCATTTCACATTCCACCTTTCGCCCTCGATTACAACACTCTTGTTGCTCAAGGTCCAGCTTTAATACATGCATGTCTTTAACAAGCGGCCATCAACCTCACATTCAAGACAAAGTCGCGAGTTACAGATAGAAAGAGCTTGATGCACTACAACCAGGCCATCACGCATATCTCGAGGGACATCACCAAGCCTGTGTCCGAGGTCCCCGAGCAGACCTTGTATGCCATTCTCAGCCTATGCGGTCCGGAAATGTCACCAGACGATGGAAATGGCATTAAGAAGAGAGCATTCGACCCACCGTTGGCTGAACTATCATGGATCCACGTTTTCGGCAGTAGACTTCTCATAGACACTCATGCCAAAGCTTTGATGGAGCTGGTTGATCTGAAAGGCGGTATTCACACTGTCAAGTATGCAGGATTTCAGGCTTCCTTCAACTACATGGATTTGGTGCGAGCAACGCAAAATCTGGTCAAACCTCACCTTCCGGTGTCTCAGCTCTACGGTCGTGTCAAGGAGACCCACAATAGAGCTATGTTCTTTGGCCATGCGTCCGACTTTGCTGGCAGTGCTATCTTTGGAGTCTCATTTGAAGAAATCGACAAGCTTAGCGAGCTTGGGCTTGCAGAAGATATCAGAGATGTGATCTTGGACATGCGAACATGGATTCGGGTCATTGAAGCCTATCATCACAGAACTTTGACAGATCCTGATCTATCACTCCTCGCCGCTCATCGAGACCTTATACAACAACGGCTCCTCGCGACTCTCCCGCAAGGATACGATGGTAAGAAGCCCTTGGGCACAGAAAGGATCCTCGATCAGCATAACAACCTTAATTCATGGATAAATGAAATTATTCAGACTGCATTATTGATCTTTTCAATTGGCGTGACTTGCCCAATCACATACGCACCTCCTTATCACCACGCAGCACGGAGGCTTCAAGCACAGCTCGAGAGGTACAAGCAGAGGACAAACGATCTGAGATTATCCGACTTTCTGATATGGCTCGGCATGCTGGGGGTTCTCTGCACGGAACAGGTTGAAAGTGACCTTAGAAAATGGTATATCCAATTTTTGGGCACCATTGAGCAGCGGCGACCTTTCACAACAGGTATGAGGGGCTGGTGTTTGGTGAAGCAAGAGGCGCTTGAACCATTTTTATGGTCGGCTGTTTCATGCGATGCTGCAGCAAAAGTAGCTTGGTCTGAAGTTCAGCAACTTACAGAGGACTCGTACTGGAATTGGGACAGGACAGCATGGTCAAGCATGCTGGGGACAATATGTGGGTAAAACAAAAGCTTTACCAATTTTAAAATCGCTTCACACTTTCCCATGGTAAGATGTTTCCGTGCTCTCACATTGTAAATCCAATCCTGTATCTCGTTGGAAAGCTGCACAGAACAGACGTCCTCAGACAAAACCATCCCCAAGACCCATCGTGGCCTAGCCCTACCATTCATGTCAAAAACAATCTTTCTTTTTTTCGGATAAGTACGCGTCATTAAGTGCCATTAGGCTGGCGCATCAATAGACGCTATTCCTCTTCAAGTATATACACTAAAGTGTTCTTGCATAGGTTAGTGCTGACTAGACGCGGGTCAACCCGTCACCTCTTGCTCGTCGAACCAATTGATCCAGTCAGAATGGGATGATGCCTCAGGTCTTTGATCATGTCTGTGGCCTCGCGACTGCGCACAAATTGTTTGGTTCCATATCTCCAGCAGTGCAATAAGAATATTACAGACCGACTATCAGCGTTAGGCTGAAACAAGTCTCTCGCCGTGTTATACTTGGCGATATGTCCGATGTTCTTTGTCGAGATTGAAGGATGCAACTTTTTATATAAGCCGGTGCTTGTCAACATTTTGGTAGCCCCAAGACCATTCAGCAGTCAACATCATTTTCTGTCAATTACACTTCTAATTCACCTGTCAACATCATGTCACTCAACGGAAAAGTTGTCCTCGTCACAGGCGGCTCCAAGGCACCAGCAAAGCCGTCGTTGAGCGTGTCGCCGCTGACGGTGCAAGTGTCGTGATCAACTACTCGAACGACAGTTCACCAGCAGATGAGCTTGTCGCCAAAATCGGTTCCGACAAGGCTCTCGCTTTCAAGGCTGATGTGTCGAGCATTCCTGAGATTGAGAAGCTTGTTCAAGCAACGGTGGAAAAGTTCGGCAAGATTGATTGCGTGATGGCAAATGCTGCATGCGCTCCCATGAATGATCTTGAGAGCACAACGGAAGAAGGATTTGATAAGGCATTCAATCTCAATGTCAAGGGACCTTACTTCTTGGTCCAGGTAAGAATCCTTTTCTAGTGATAAATCGTGTTCCTAAGTCCTAAGAAAGATCAGAAAGCTATAAAGTATATGTCGCGCGATGGTCGAGTTATCCTGGTCTCAAGTGATGTTCTTCACCAGTCTCAAGTTGCACCTCGCTACCTACTCTACGCATCTTCGAAAGGCTCCATCGAACAGATGACACGAATACTCGCCAAAGACCTCGGACCCAGGGGCATCACTGTCAATGCAATTGCTCCCGGCCCAACAGCCACAGAAATGTTCTTTCAAGGCAAATCGCAGGAACTTATCGACATCATTGTTGACATTATCAAAGATAGTTTAGGAAGAAAAGTTGCCCGCCGAGTAGAAGGTTTGAAAATCAATTGATTCAGTGTTCTCATGTTGTATCCCGACTATCATCGCCTGACATGGAAACGTCTCCAAAGTCATTCCTTATCGCGAAGCAAGCCATCTTGATAATTTGATCCCTGGTTGTTCATTGAGACAGTGTTCTGTCGCTCCCCAAGCGTCCTCTGGCAGCCCAAGTCGGCCTATCTCCAAAGCTGGAGACTGGGGTCCAAGGGTAGACATGGTAGTCAAGAACTAAGCTTATCTGATATAGGAAATCGCCAAGGCCTGCACAGATGACACCTCGAATCTTATGCCTCAAATCGTAGCCATTATTCAAAACTAATTGCTGACACGAATGTTTAATTTTCATCAGACCTTAGAGCAGGGGGCCATAGTGCAACCCTTCGATGCATGTTTTCGTATTCAAGCTCCCAAGACTCCCCGCCCACATTATACACCCAATCGCACCAAGGTGCTGCAAAAATGGCCTGCAAGTTCAGGGTTCATTTGCAGGGCTGTGATGGCGCGGATGTCTATATTACAGCGTGGTAAACATCTCGGACCCCGCTTCCCATATTTGTAGGCGTCTGAAGGGACCTTGCGTTCATAACTGTACAAAGCATATAAAATCGACCTTTCCCTCACCGTTCTTTGGCATTTCCTCCTCCTTTCATTAACCAATCTTCAACCTCCACCACAATTCATTCTTTCTCTCTTACCGAGATCCCTAGTTCATAATGAAGTTCCAGTTGCCTATTCTTGCCCTTGCCTTCGCGGCGCCAGCCCTCAGCTGCGTTGACTTCAGCGCTGATGTCCACGGTATGTACCCGAGCACTGGCATTTTCCCATCAATGGCATAAGTCAATTGTTTCTAACCCATTTCCCAGACAACGGATACATGTGGGCTGCTCTCACTGATGATGGTGTAACGAGGTGCGAAATCAAAAACCGGTTTGTTGGAGTTCTGCGGCTTGGCATGAAGGAATCCATGGACTGCCAAAGTGGCTACAGCGCTGTAGTCAATCTTTACCCCAACGTCGTCCAATACAACCGCCCTGGTTTCACTGGGCAATTTTCGATAGATGATGGAGTTTACACCAATCAACGAAGCTATTATACGGCAAAGGTCTGGGGCTGTTAGAGAAATGTCTGGCGTAGGATATGTAGGTTCAAGCTTCTACCTGTATATAAAACGAGTTCATATCACCATCCGGCTTTGTCTGTTTTTAAACGTCATCTAACATAAGTTTAAGAGATTAAACAGCGTCTTTGACTACTTTATCCCTTTCAATCAACTACGTCTGTGGCTCATGACCATCTTGTGTGAATGGTAAGTCGGGTCGGCACTACTTAGATTTGGGGTTATGTGACAAGTTGTAAAACTGAATTCCATATATTTTACTCAGCCAACAGCTAAAGCTTCTCAAAAAGGACCACCTTTTTCCTCAACTGGCATATCCTGTTACAGAGGTATCTTATGACTGTAGTCCACTGCATGGTTGGGCATGTCATGAACGCCGATTGTATCTAGTGCTTCTTCCTTCATATTCTTGCAAAGCTAGGAAACGTTGGAGTTGGCTTGGATGCTGTATATATTGCCAGCATTGGAGGCAAAGTCCATCCCGTTTTTATCTGCAACCACCTTTATGGAACTTGGCACTCGGACTGAAGAATGTATATCTGATGGCCAAAAATACATTTAAACGACCCGTCTATGCTTATTCAATGCGCTTCTTACCTTCAACTATCTGGCAGCTCTGGCAGCTCTAGCAGCTTCCTCCTGGACGCCTGGATACCCAACTCTTATGCGTAAATCGACGATTGGCTGGTGACTCCGTAAAGGGAGGTAAAAACGCTTACGCCACATTCTTAAGTAACAAATATGCTGGGGCAAGTATAACGTAAGTTTAGGAGGCTCTCCGGCTAACCATTCTTCAGCCTCCGGATGTAAGGCGCTATGTCTGTTCTTACCCTGCTGGCCTATTGTATCTCATGACACTGACATCAAGCCACAAAGCAACGGTATGAGAATAGAAATTCAATATGTAGCAGTTACCAATGCCCCGGTTTGCACAGTTTCTACAAAGCTAACAATTATAAAGGAGACAGGATTTCTTTCTTCAGCGTTATGTTAGACGTACCAGAATTGTACGAACTTAAGATCACTATTTATACGTCCATCTAGACTAAGTGCGCCATAAGGTACATTTAGCCTCAGGCAGTCCACACTTTATTAGCCCCGGCGTTGTTGTCAGAGTGCCGCCCCAAGTCAGTCAATCCAACCCGCTCATCACTTCGGGAGATGTCCCACCAAAGCTGTTTGTGGCCTTTTTGATGCGCCTTTCGGCATTTCATTTTGCCCCCCGCAGCCAGACGCCACGTCTCACCGTACTGCTTTGAGTGCTTGTCCATAGCCCTTTGTGTAACTTCTGCAATATCTAGACTACCCAAGAATATAGCTTCACCCTCCTTGCGAACCGAGAATCTCATATTGCCACCCTGGTTTGACCCCGCCACGAGAAGGTCGGTAGCAAAAAAGCAGCAACTATTGCCCAAGTAGAAGGCACCCATGTTCATATGTGCCCAGCGAACAATAGCAAGAGCACCGTAGCCGTATGGTGAACTTTCGGTAGTAAGGCTCGCAATTTTGGACTTTTTGCACTTTTTCTTGCTGTCCCCCGGTTGGTAAAAGTCGGGGTGTAGGTTCTTGACCTCAAAACCTAGGCTGCGCCTTTGTAAGTCGACGGCGTTATTTCCCCGCTTATCGTCGTCGAAGAAGCTTCCGTTGAATGAGTTGTGGACCCAGATAGAAACATGGTCACCGTTGGACCGCTTCAGGATAGAATGCTTATGCACTACACAAAGTAACGATTAGCCAAAGGTTTATGTGGACTTTGTCTGCTTTGACTCACTCTCTTTGAGATTAACTCCGTGTTTGTCTGCCTCATGGATGTCTCGAGCGTGGAGAGCAACATCTCGCTTGACGTGGACATACTCTACGATCTCATCACCACCTATGAAACCCATATCATCGCTCTGACTTCCTGGGGCAGGGCTACCATTGACAAGAGTAACTGGCGCCAATGCGGCCAGGAGCAGGGAGAAAACATGCATGGTGCAAATCAATAGGGAAAGTTTGCAAGGAAGTAAGAAATGTCAGGAAAGACTAATTGAGGGTAACCTTCTTTTTATGCTCGTAGATTGAGGTGACTTGTAGGGTCTTAAGGTTCATGGTAGCTGTTCGATGATCTGCTGATACAAATTGAGTTTTTTTGTATTTGTTGGCGCATTTGATAACGCCTTTATTTTGGAAGGTTTTGGGTAGAAGCTTATATAGTAGAAAAAAATACCGTATTCCAATTTGTGAGCTGCCTCGGGTATATTCTTATGGCTTGCTGTCCCTTGGACTGTTGATAAAGCATCATATTCTTTCAGAGCCCTATTACTATTACGCTCCAACCTTCAGTTTAACGTTATATACCTTAGGTAAATGATGTTAGTAGACTCTCGCCTCGTGTGTCTGGAAAAAAGTGGGACCCAGCAGTTAATTGTCGCATCCTGACGAATCAACCTCATGTCAGCAGGTTCTTTTTTTCAGCTCGAGGTTGAAAATGAGGCTGTTTGTGTTACCCTGTTATCTAGACAATCTCCCCTCTCATTGATAAATCTCTACTTAGCCCCGCAAATGCTGACAACATGCTTCTCTTGCAAACTCGAGTTTCAACCAAAGATACACAACACATAAAGTCTTCTATATTAACTTGTATACATCCTTTGACCTCTAAATCTCCTCATAGTATATTAATTCTATAAGCTATTTCACTGAGAAGTCAAATAAAGTTTCCACAAACTTAGTCAACGAGATGGAAGACCCAAGATCTCCAGGTATAAAACATTGGAATAGATGCTATCAGATGATCTGATTTCAATGCGCAGATAATGTCTCAGATATCCCCGAGCTTCGAGAAACTGTCAGGAAGATGCAAAAGTACCGAAAGACAATGGAAGAAAGGTTAGCATCGTGCTCATTCCCACTGCATCCATGGCAAGATCGTGACCACGGTTGGGAACCACAACTCCGTGTATTTCACTTCGACGATGGAAACTTCAGGTCCAAATCTCCCCGTTTGGACCGTCGCAACGATCCTCAGCATCTATGGCAAGACATTGAACAAGCTTTAGAGCGAAAAGCCTCTGAAACCCCTCAACGAAGCTTGATACTTATGGAGGGCATGGACGCCAGGATAGTTGAGGCTCTGAGTATCAGGCTGGATATACCTTATGAGTTTTGGACAGCCCACTATCACAAGCAAACACAACTCAGACTTATTCATCCATCAGGTCTGAACTCCACAGATTTTATCTACTGGAAAGTCTTTGCGCCGTCGCGGCTTTCAATCATATGGAATGAAATGCCTGACGAATCTGCTAGTTGGCGTTTTAGTCCTTGGTTCGGTAGTTGTGGTCGTGGGGGCAACTTTGTGGTGAATCCAGAGTCTCCTTTCGCCGATGTAGATCTTTGCGTGTCGTTCTGGGGCAAATATACTCCTAGCGGCTGGATAGGTGCGTTTTTATTATTGGCCTTCGCTGCATGAATTAATCAGTGACTAAACCTCCAGCGCTCGTTTTAATGGATAGTCCCGAAGGTTGTCTCATTCCAGAAGGCGAACAAAATCCAAAAACACCAAGTCCATATGGTCTAGAAAGGGTCGACCAGACTCAAATTCCACCGTCGTTTTGGAACTCTTATGTGGTATCGGAGCTTAATAATCCAAGAAATCGACTCATTCGTCCGCACTATCTCTCATTATGGGACGCAGCGGTACAAGGATATGAGAATGAGAAGGTCACCACGACTGATGACCCTTTCTCGGCGACCATCATTGTTCGCAACTTCGTCTTTTGGAAGTGGGAAGATTATATCACTCAAAATTGGGATCTTAACCAGACAATATGGACAAACACGCTTGTGGAAACGCAGAAGGCACTAGATATCATGAGTCCCGATCGTTTTATTGAACGAAGTAGAACTATTGCTGCTGATTACCAGAAGCTGAGACTTTCGAGGCAGCTCTTACAACAAGCTGTACTCTCGGTTCGCCAGATTCACGAAGCATTTCGGTGCAATCATGCAGATCACTTGGCTTCGCTGACCATTGAGAAATTGCGAGACCAATCATCCCAAGAATCTCGACGCTGGACGCTTCTTCAGGACCATATGAAAATGGTGGACGAGCTTATCACTGGAAACATGACCATGTACGCCCAACAAGCCGCAATGGAAGAAGTGTTCGCAACCAGGATCCAGGCATACGATTCTTACATGCAGACCAAGGCAGCAAACGAGCAAGCTGCTGCAGCTAATCGCACAGCTCGTAGCTCTGGCCAGCTCGCCAAGATCGCGACAGTCGCAGTTCCTTGCACCGTTGCTGCGTCCATCCTTTCTATGAATGGGGAGTTTGCTGCGGGAGAACGCTTCTTCTTTGTTTACTGGTGCGTTGCTTTACCGCTTACTCTGGTCTTGTTGGGCTGGGTTGTGCAGAAGGACTTGAGGGACTGGAGGAATAACTTGGGGAAGAAGGAGAAAGATGCAAATAGTGACAAGGAGAAAGGTAATGAGAGTAGTCGAAACAACGGGTATTACTCGGAGTGAGGGGAGGGTGATTGATACGAATATTGCATTGCTGTACGGTTATGTTCAGCGCTCTTAGGTTAGGGAGAGGTAACAGGAATAGCCAGAGCTTCATATTGGTGGAGAAACTAATTCACCGTCACTTCAGTGCAAGAAGTTGCTGTTGACCTAGCGACAGGATATAAGAAACTCGGAATTTTACTCAAAGTCTTACGAATTTCCCCTTCTATTTAAAAGGATATACAAGGCGGAGATTCCCGATGTCTCCATAAAACTCTATCATATGCCGTCTTATCTCGGTTTGGGAAGCTTCCTTCAGGTGTCGGCCCGACAGTCTCTTATGCCGTTTCAAGAACAAGGTTTGCATACGAATGACACCTTCTAGAAGCGGTGGCTTTAACCTTTGAGCTTCCAGAAATCTGCTGGTCATTTGCAGAAGTATGAGAATTCTCGGGCCGACGTGGTGGCGTTAGCACTGGCTGAGAACCGCAAATAGACCGGAAAGTTTAAGAAAGCAACTGAGTCTACTTGCTACAGCCGCAATATAGGAATAGTGGGCTACCCGTTTCGATTGATATTAAGGGGAGAGCTTGAACTTCACAAGGAGTTCTTCAGCGACCAACCATATCGGAGACAAGGATCGCTTTCTAAACTGTAAATTTATCTCAATTATGCTTCCTTGGGCGAAAGCTGGCAAGCTCAATTGAGATAGACTTTGATTGTCATGAGAGTTATCATTCTATCCTTGAACCTCATTAGTCTGGAACATGACCGTTTTATGCGTGTGTAATAGAATGAAAACTTGATATCGGCAATTGCTTCTACCAGAGGACCTACGGTTTATAAAATGATTGGACATGCCTTCTCATTCAGCATTGCACAACATTCATTATACATTCATTCTTTACACTAAACTCACTATCCAATATGAAGTTCCCTCTTCTTCAACTTGTAGGCTTGGCCTGGATTTACTCAACCGCTGCATCTCCTGTGGAGAGTACTGCGCTGGCATTGAGAGAAACTATCCCAAAGCCGAATTCTGATGCTTCAACCATGACCGCTAGAGCCTTGCGCGATTCTGGTTCAGCTGACTACCTCATATATCCCAAAGCCAACGCTGCCAAGAAAGACGTTGATGCATTCACCAAGAGCCTCCAGTCACAGGCTGGCAAAGCCAAGGTGGACACGCTCAACGACATCAATGGCCGGCTTCTTGTTTGGTATGCCACTCTGACCCCCAAGCAGGTGGCAGCCATCAAGAGTAGCAGTCTTGTAAGTATGCGTAATTCTTCTTGGGCGTGTGTCACTGACAGAGACTGCAAGATTGGCGCGATGGCTCCTGATGCGCCGCTCAAGTCCAAGGCAAAGCAATCTGTCATCGCCAAACGAGCCCTCAAAACTGACAAAAGGGCTCTACCAGAGCTTCAAATGTTCTCAACTCCCCCGGGAAAGAGGCCCTCAGGTTACACTTACGATGAGAAGGCAGGTCAAGGAGTCACCATTTATGTACTTGATGAAGGCTTCAACCTTAGACACAAGGTACGTCACCAGCAAAGCATACCTGGCAGTACATCTACTAACAGTTTCAACGTAGGAGTTTACCGAGACACCCGGAAGAAAGAGGTGGATCTTTTCCAAGGGGGCCTCCGGTGAGAATGATCCTGACGGCCATGGTTCGTGCTGTGCGTCTAAAGCGCTTGGTAACACTGTCGGAGTCGCAAGGAAGGCTGATTTGGTTGCTGTCAAACTTCAAATGACGTCCTGGTCGTTGCTCAAGGCCTGGCAAGCCGTTGTATTGGATGTCCAGCAGAACAGACTCCAGGGCAAAGCGGTTGTGAGTAACTCGAAGGCTTGTAAGTTCCCCATCCTTCACTCTTGATGGACATTGTCGCTAATCGACCGTATAGCTATTGCTTGGCGTGTGGATCGCAACGAACAGTGGTTTCGAGATGTTCTCGAGACTCTGTTGAAGAACCTGGAAGCTCTGGATGTCGTTATCGTCAGCTCGGCGGGTAACTTTGGTGTCAGTATCCATGAGCCATTTGGCAATTCTAAAGCATTTATTGATTTCGAACAGACTATCGTTGACGAAGTCAACACATACCCATCGCTCTTCGCAGATCGAACTCCTATCATCGTCACAGGAGCTGTTGATAATAACGGACGACTCGCATCCTTCTCACAAGGTGGCCCTCTCGTAACAACCACGGCACCTGGAGTAGCGGTCAAGTGCGCTGCTATGAGTGGCACATCAGTGTACCAAGCTGGCGAGGAGTCAACTGGAACATCTTTCTGTGAGTCATGTATCTTCAGAATCGCTTATCTAGCTAACCTTGATAGCTACTCCTGCAGTTGCCGGACTAGCCGCCTACTTCTTGTCGCTCGATTCTCTGAGGCCGCGACTGCAGGTTCGTGGATCAGTTGCCAGGAACGTCAAAGCACTTATCCAGGAGCATCACTATGCACGTGTCTCGGGAGGGCCAAAGGTTGCATGGAATGCTCAGACTCTGCTAAGGAACTGAGCCAGACCTTTCTAAAACGTCTCTTGTTGGCCCAACGGGCGAATAGAAACTTAGCGTTAGTCGATGTATGGAGTTCTCCAACGGAGTTTAATCTCGGCCGGCTACTGGCAAGCTTCTCCTACTATGCAAGTAGAATAAAGTCCAATAAGATTTCTGAAGAGGCATGCATTATTGCGCTGCACATTGGTGACTAATGGCTTCTATGTCGCGAACCTCAGGAAGTATCGAAGGGCCTCTTTCATTCTTGTCCAACTGTTGAAGTATGGTCTTTGTTTTTGTTGAGGGCGCTTTCTCCTGTTGATAGAGCTTCAACCCTAAAGATACATGTTTCAAAATGGAGTTCCGCATCCTTTCCAAGATACTAGCCACCATCCCCGAGTGCCGATTATGGCAATATTGCCTATCAGGTTCTACAAGGCTTCTGATGTGAAGGTTTAAGTTAATAGGATATATGACAGCCTTTATTCTAAATCTTCCTTGGGTCTTGAGGAGTATCTACAAAGCCAATAAGCCTCCATTTTTTGTGACTGATAACTGGGCTCTCAAGCGATCCAGAACCAGACACGCTCAAGCCAGTTCCTCGGCTGGACAATCGGCCAAGTCGGTTCCAAGCGATCAATCTCCGCTTTGCCTGACCAAATATCCATCTCAGAGTACTTGACATATTTCGACTTCTTGATCCACTTGTATCCGAAGATCAAAACAAGGAAAATGGGGATATTGATGTATGGAGGCAAGAATGTCTTTGCGCTAAAACGACCTGGAAAGAAGGCATCGAAGCCGTTGAAGACTGCAACGATGGTGCAGAAGCAGAAGGAGAAGTAAGCCAAGAATGGTTGGAACGGTGACTTGAACGGTAATGTGTTGCGATCAATGCCGTTGTGGCTGAGACAGTAGTAGAAGCGGAGGTAAGTGAAGGAGACGCTGGCCCAGATGATGAGTGCTCCGACACCGCTGAGATTGCTGAACCAGAAGAAGACCTCTGCGCCGCTGTTGCTGACATTGAGGTATACCAACAATCCAAAGATAGTGGTAACGCCGACACAGAGATATGGGACACCGAATCTCTCCCAAGTCAGAATCCGGGGTGCTTTGCCATCGAGAGCCGCGGCATAGAGTACTCGCGTTGCAGCGTAGAAGAGTGAGTTGCCAGAAGACCACGCCGATGTGAGAATGACAGCGTTGATGATTGACGGAAGAATTTTGATTCCGCCGTTGCGGATTGCAATGACGAAAGGACTTTGGGCAGCGCCAGGTGCAGACTTGTTGATGGCGTTCAGAAGGTTAGGGTCTTTGGAAGAGACGCAGAGACCGACAAGGAAGATAGACAGGACGTAGAAGATTGCAATTCTCCAAAAGACTCGACGGATAGCCTTGGGGATGTTGCGACGAGGATTCTCGGTCTCTCCAGAAGCCATGACGACCATTTCGCTGCCGCCGTAGGAGAAGGTTGCAGTGATAAACACCTTGACGAAGGCGAGGAATCTTCCAAGTGCACCATCCTTGAGGTACTCGTTCATGGGACCGGGATGGTTCCAGTATCGGAAGCCAATTGCTTCTCCATTGGGAGCACCGCCGACAGTGATGATGAACATAAGAATAATGAGACCGACTATAGTCAACAGCTTGATAGCTCCGAATACAAACTCGGCTTCTCCGTAGATCCGAACAGGCAAACAATTGAGAAAGACCATGGTGAAGTAGAAGAGGGTAATCAAAGCGACTTGGGGAATATTGTGGTGCCAGTAATTGACAATGACAGCTGAAACGGTGACCTCAATTGGAACACCAATAGCGAACTGATACCAATAGTTCCAAGCAAGAGCAAACCCAAGGGCAGGATCAACAAAACGCGCAGCAAAGATAGGAACGGGACCAGGGATGGGTAGCCATGATGCCATCTCACCAACACTGTTCAAAACACAATAGATGTTGAAGCCTGTGATAGTGTACGCCAGGAACGCCGAGAGGGGTCCAGCGAGGGACAAGACCTGTCCGCTACCAACAAAAAGGCCCGTGCCAATGGCACCAGACAAAGCAAGGAACTGGACATGCCTAGACTTGAGTCTGCGGTTCAAAGTACCGACATTTCGGTTCTCGTAATCTTCTGATTTGACATCGGCTGTTGGGTCATTGTTGGTTGGGAGTGTTGGTTCGATGGTGGGTGACTCCCTGCCAGCTTCTATATCGGGGTTTTTCTTGTCGATATCCATGCTTTGTAAAAGAGGTTGTAGCTCCCCAGGTGATGGATTCAAGGAGTGAGATGAGGGGTGATTATGAGGAGACATCGTCTGAAGGGAGAGGAGACGCGGCTCTGAGGTATTAAGCATAAAAACTGTCTCTTTTGCCGTTCGTCTTGAGACCTCCGTGGGCAGGTTTTCCCGGATGTGCAATTTTGGTACTTGAGCCGGCGATACTGATCAAATCCCCACGCTATGACAAACAGATGAAAGGGTTCGTACATGGATCAATCCAATCACGGTGAACCCACTGCAAGAATTTTCACTTTTGTGCAGATGCAGTTCTGGTGATGAGTTGATTATCGCCCGATAATAATTGATTAACACATCACCACGTCTCTTGTACTATGATTTGTTAGTAGCCTAACAGGTTGATCTGCAGACTAAACGGACCTGGGATGCAGCCCCATAACCTAAAAAGGAAGCTCGTCTCTGTTGGCCAATGAATGTTCGACTGAGCCGTGATAACCGGCTTGGCAACTGATCCGAGGTCGGTGATGTACTGATTGATAAGATGACTCGGGCAAGAAAAATGCATATCAATCTGCAGAGATCAAGCCATTGTTCCGCGGTTGGTTCCACCGTATGCCAATGAACTCAAATGCTTGTGATTCAAATGTCTCAGGCTCATAGCAAGCTATCCTAGCCGTCGGGAGCGTGGGGTCTCATCCGGAAGTGATCTGAATAGGAAGTACTCTGTAACCTGATAACACTTTCTCCCGCTGTTCTGTATTTCGGTGCGAAGTATCAACAAGTAACAAGATTTATCAGATCAGCTAATACGCGTTATCGCGTGGCTAGCTGACGCGTGTTTGGTAAGCCCAAACGCGCCTGGCTACCCTATTGTTATGAATCAACAATTTGCGATAATGACCTGGCACACCTCTGGGCACCAGCAAATGCTTCTACAAACGAAATTGGAGTACATGTACTATATACAGGTGAGTTTCAGCTTAATCATGACACAAGAAGCGTTAACAACCCACGACCGTTGACGGATTAATGAGTGAATGTCTGAACCTACAAATATATTCTCAAGATCGTGTTGTCCACGTGACATCTACATAATCCATGCCGAAAGGCACCGGAATCACGCAGTATCAGCGCGGAACCGCCAATCTATTCTCACAGAGTTCCCCGATCAGTGTTATGCGAACAACTCGCAATGACAGCATGGATTTGACAGGAGAATTGTCTCGTACTCATGTCTATCGCGTCCATGAGCTGTACCAAGCGGCTTGAGTCTCAACCAATAAGATAGCGCCTCGTTGGCTCAGTGGTAGAGCGTGTCACTAGTAATGACAAGGCACGAGCAGATAAAGCTTCATCGGGTTTTCTTTTTGACCTCGCAGCATTTTATCCTAGCAAGAGCATGGCAAGTCTAGCAGAAGAACATGAATTTTTGCCAAGATGGGAGTTTGTCTTCGGGGTCATTTATCCCTCAGGTATAGAGGATCGGCCTGTTTGTTCCATTGTCATAAAACAAGATACAGAGGTGACATTGATTAGTATGACCTATAATACAAACGAAATACAAAGAGGAATGTCTGCTGGAATCCGCTATGTGTCAATTAAGCCTTGGCCAATGCATCGTCCACAATCTTCCAGGTATGATTCTTCACTTTCTGAAC
Organism: Fusarium sp. DS 682; assembly: GCA_014764975.2. Lineage (NCBI taxonomy): Eukaryota > Fungi > Ascomycota > Sordariomycetes > Hypocreales > Nectriaceae > Fusarium > Fusarium sp. DS 682. The sequence continues at coordinate 7,894 of JACYFE010001407.1, read as the reverse complement.
CTGTTCCTCGGTCCAAGCCGGCTTCTCAAAGACCTTTCCCTTCCGACTAACAAAAGCGTAATGCTTGTCCTTCATCTTTGCGGCTTCATCAACCCCCTTGAGCATGTTCTCAGCACAAGTATCAGGCGAAACTCCCAAGACGGTAGCTAAACCAACGCTAGGAAGTCGCATATACCAAGGGAGTCCTTGCATGATGTTCGTGTTGACGAGACCGGGCAGCGCGTGGACGAAATGCCGATTCTTTCCCTCAGCCTTTTGCTCGGTTGCGTAGTTCTGGATCATGGCGTCTGTCATTGAAAGACAATGAGATGCGGCGTTCCCGAGGCTGAAATTGTTCTTAAGGTCAAGGTCATCCCAGTGGAGTTTATCGGGACTTCCACCAGTGCTATCTAGCACAATCAAAACTTTGGCGTCATCTGTAAGTGACGGAAGAAGTTCGCGAATGAGCAATTGCCGTCCGTAGTAATGAAGCGCCATCTTGCGATCAATACCCTCAGGTGTCTCTGTTCTCCCAGCGGTGGTGAGAATGCCCTGAGAGAGAACGAGGGTGCTGAAGCGATCTTGCGTGGCCTTGAGTTCCTCGGTGTATGTCTTGATGGCGCGCATTGACGATGCATCCAATTGTTTGAATTGGATGTTTGAGTGGGGAATGTTCTTTGGCTCATTGCGGCCGCTGATGATGACTGTTGAAGAGGGGGAGTTTGCGGCGAGGCGACAGGCGATGCCGTAGCCGATACCACCTGTTCCGCCGACGACGAGAGACTTGGCTGCCATGACTTTGATGTTTGATGTGTATTGATTGAATTGCTTGAGTGTTGAAGTGTTGTGTCGTGGGTCATGTCTTTATTTATTTGAAGCTGACGCCATCATCTGATGATAACAATTTCGGAGTTTATTTAAGCTTACGCTAAAGTCCGGAATTTCTGGTCCCCGCTTACTCTCCGCTCCGCACCCAAGCAAGCCACTCCGCAGAACCAATCACCACTGACATTCATTGAGAAACATTGTCCATTTTCGTATACCGTACAGAAAAATGAAATCAGTGGCTTATTATCATTGTGAGCTTATTGCACATTGATATCCATTTCATCAAGAGGCATTACGCTCCAAGCCCAGTCCCCGGCGCATCTTCAGGACTCATCTTTATCGGCATCTCCAACCAGCCCTTCTCATCAGCCTCTAGAATCGCCTTCAACCAAGCGTTGGCCATCTTCTCATAACCCTGATCATTCGGATGTTTCGAATCACCAAGATCCTCTTTCTTGATATCAATCGGCACTTCCAGAATATGCTTCCCTTTATTTTGTCTCGCAGATATGAGTGACCTGACCTGAGGGTTGAATTTGTCTGTATTCGCTTGCATTTCCTTATCGTTGGCCCAAATTACTGGCGCGAGACAGATTGTCACGTCTGGTGCGACTTTGAAGATGCCGTCGACGATGTCGGCGAGAATATCTGCGGCGATGTCGAGGTCTTTTCCTAGATCCATGTTGTTGGTGCCAGCGTGGATAAGAACAACATTAGGACGGGCCTGGATTGGCTTTTGCCAGTAGCCATTGATGTCGGCTAGCATCTTTCCACTGTGACCTTCGTGATGTCCATCGACCATGTTTCCGTTCTTCAAAGTGCCGACCATGTTGACTTTGACACCTTGTTCCAGGATTTTCTGTCGCAATGGTAGGCGGTATCCAACTAAGCCTGTTGACCCTGTTCCTTTTGTTATGGAGTCACCTAGTGGTAGGACCCGGATGTTGGGAAGAGCAGTAGCTGGTGTAATGGACAATGCCATGAACACCGCCGCCATGGCGAACACATTTCTGAGTGTTTGTAACATAATGAACAAAACTGGTAATATCTAAACACTGAGACACTACTCAGATTTCAACTTCACGACGAAGGCCTCAGAACCTAAAAAGTGGCGTCGAATGAGAAACAACATCAATAAATAGCCTTGCTAGCAGTCCACATTGCTTCCCTTGACATCATCTTAACAGACCTCACTAAGATCGTAATGCAGGTCGGCCAGCCGTTTAATGCGAGTAAGATGTCGTGGTGTAAGCTAATTGGTGTCTTTCCATTCCGGCAAAACTTCTATGCCGGTGACCACCGTAAAGTGTGCCACCAATGCATCAAGTTCATCACGCTTGCAGCATCATACGAGTCTTGTTATCTTGGCTCGCTTAGAGATTCACACGGGAATGGCGGATTGAGGGCCTTGCGGGTAATTTGACAGGGGTTATGGTTGGGGAAGCTTACATTGTATGCTCGATGACGAAACGATTGATCGCGTGGACAATAGAGGTTGATGCTAAGTGCAATAGCATCACAGTGATATAACTTGAGGGGAAAGTCATGAATTTGACCAAAATGATCACGAGTTACAGCTTTGTGATGAATATTTTCTGATAGTAGCTGTTGAGTTATTCCCATGATAATCTCCAACCTCTCCATAATTGATCAGCAAACCCTGCAACTGTGCCGCATGAAACGCACATGGACCACCAATTATCAATCCTACTAGTTATCTTCCCAGCGACACAGCTACGGGCACTTCAAATGAAGTGGTCCCCGCTATAAGATTTACGGTGTTGTCATATCATAGTACATACTGCCAAGGATAAAAGTGTTTCCATCGGGGTAGGCACGAGGTGTCGTTAGTACATGCTATTAATATTGACTTGGTAGTCTGTTCACCCAAAATATACTCGGCTAGCTAGTTCATGCCCTTTCGACACGTGATACAGTTGGCATTTTATCGGCATCATCTACATCATGAAGCATGTCGTCCATCTTTGACTGGGTGCTGTGAAACTTGCTGGCGGCAGCAGCAGCATCGCCTTTACGCCCGGTGTCAAAGAGAACGGACACTTCTTCAATCGTCATATTTCTACAAAAGTTAGTGGTTTGTTTAACATGAGATATGAGAGCAACATACCTAGTTTCAGGGAAGAAGAACAAGATCAGTACGAGATACATGGCGATGACCGCGATGTAGACGATGTAGCTGTGCGAGGTTAGTGATGATGCGACATAACGGCCTCTGGGTCTACCTACTATTTCCACGCAATGGCCTCGAGTGCAACGGGGTTAACCCACTGGTTGAAAGCCAGCGCAACACTCTGAACACTCAACTCAATACTCAAGCCTTTTAGTCTCAGATTATACGGCAGAATCTCTGCGCCGTAAGCAAACGGCAGTGGCGACCAACTGATGCAGTAGAAGGTCTTGAAGAGATACATCATCGGCACCACAGCGATACCGACGCCACGTGAAGGATTCTCAGCAAAAGAACCGCTCAGGCCAGTGATGATGGTATAAGCGACACACATGCCAGCTGTGCCTGTGATCCAGAGCGTGCGACGGCCGAGGCGTTCGGCACTCATGGCTCCCGCATACGCCCAAATGAGTGACCAGATTGCCATGCCACCATTGATACCGGCGATGGCACTGGAAGAAGTGATACCCACCAGCTTGAGGGCCGGTGACAGATAGTAAGCGATGATACCGTTGCCAACCCAGTTGGAGCCCGTGCCCATGGTGACAAGAACGAGAAGGCGGCGTCTGTTACCAGGTGTCTTGAGGAAATCGCTATACTTGGAGTTGTTGTTCTCCTTTTCCAACTGCAAAGCTTGGCAAATTTCATCGAATTCGTATCGCACCAACTCGTCGTTGAGGTCGCCGTTGGCATGTTCGTCCGCAAGAACTTTAAGCGCTTCTTCGGATCGGTCATGGTCGATGAGCCATCGAGGGCTTTCGGGTACAAAAAGGAGATGAACGAGGACAACTGCTGGAGCAAAAGCTTGGAAGAGACAAGGCGCTCGCCATCTCCACTCGGTGTCAGGCCACGATAGTGTGCCGTAACAGAACCACGCAGCAACGATCTGCCCGACATAGTAATTGCTGTAATATGCAGTGGCAACATATGGTCTCAGTCGAGGATGTGCCAGCTCTTGAAGCAGTGCAATACCAGTGATCTTACCAAAAGGTCCAGCTGCACCAATGATGACTCTGCCACCAATAAACGTCCCAAGATTCTTTGCAAAGGCGTTGAGGAATGCACCAAGGATCAACAATACGGATCCAACCGCTAAACACAACTTTCTTCCCCAAATTCCATTGACCCAGGATGCTGCGAAAGGAGTGACAATCGCGGGGAGAAACAGACTGGCTGATATGAGACCGAGCGTGTTTCCAGATGGATGGTTGAAGTATTCTTCCCATTGGGGGATTGCTTGAAGACCATTCATGAGTGAGGCGTCGAAGCCGAGATAAAAGACTGCGAAATAGAAGCCGACGCAGTGCCAGACGTTTTTGCGGAGGCCAGAGTCCTTGTACCATGTTGGGTGGGTGTTGTTCTTGAGATGGGCATAGTGTAGAGTTTTGGTGGCCTTTGGCCTGAAGAATTTAGCTACCGCTTTGAACATCGTCAGAGTTTTGTGAACGAAGGAAATTATGTGGGAATATTTGCATAATTGTAGGACATTGCCCGTCTGTTCTCATTTACTTATATATCCCCCTAAACAAAACCGTCAGCCTGGGTAGAGGCTATTGACTCTGCGGGGTAGGCCTGGGGTAAACCTGGGGTAGCGGATAACCTTGTCCATGAGCTATGGAAACAAGCTCGGTTACATTCTTTGATCCGCCAATCGGACGGATGACCGATTTGTCAAGGAGAAGACTTCGGTTGTTAGACGGATCGATGTCCGGCCGGAAATGCCGTATGCTTCCGGGAACATGCATGCTACGCTAGATCCGGATACGAGCTGTTGATCTTGATGGTATTGAGTCTATGGAACACTACATCCCTTAGGAACCCGTTGGGCAGATGGGGCGTACTAGCAAGGGCTTCAACTCATTGAACCTGTTATATCAGTACTACTATTAGTGCTACTGTAATTAAGTGTGTAAAGAAGTACTGCTGATACTGCAGTTTGCAGATCTATACCTCTATTCTCAGTACTTTCTCGCCTTGCCACAAGTATATCAGGCAAATCGATAAGCAGATAATCAATACTGGGGCAGTTTCCAGTTAACTATCTTCCATCTGCCTACTGGGCACGTAAGGGATGTCTTTGAGGGTTTGTCTAACGATTACTTGGGGTATTCCGTAGGTCAGAACATGGGCTGCAATGACTTTGAGCAATTAGCTCTGCTACAACCTTTAGAAGAGCAACTATGCATAAAAGTGACACATCTCGTAGTTATCGATTATATAGTACAATTAACAGAACTTTAGTTTAATAGTACTTGAGTTACTTCTGAAAGGCTTATGAGAAGGCTTGCTCAAAAGCCTTGCGGTTTACTGCCGTAGTTGGCTCACCACAGAATTCCCCATGCTCATCCACTACCCTCAAGATGTTTTCCATCGCCATCAGCTCAAAGTTGATTCTCGTCGTGATAGCCGCTCCTCCATTATGACATGTCAGAGTTACGTTATCCATGGCTGCTAGTTCCTTGGAGACCTGAGGCTCATGATAGTGAACATCCAAGCCAGCAGCTGAGATCTTTCCACTTCTCAATGCCTCTATCAACGCATCCTCATTGACAATCTGACCTCGAGCTGTATTCACAAGCCTTGCGCCATCTTTCATGGCTGCGAATGCTTCTGTGTTGATGAGGTCCTGCGTATGAGCGTTGAGCGGGGTATGTAGCGTAACGCAGTCGGCTATGCCTAATAACTCATGGAGCGATGAATGATATGTCGCTTGTAGCTCTTCTTCGACTTCAGGTGGTGATCGCACAACATCGTAATAATGAATCTTCATGCCAAGCGCCAACCCAGCTTTGCGGGCCACGAGTTTGCTAATGTTTCCCAACCCGACAATACCGAGGACATGACCCCGTGGATTGTACGAGATGGTTGCGATCAACTTATGCATCGCTTGAAACTCTGCTGGGTCACATGTACGTGCACCACGTTGCGAAAGCCAGAAGTTCCGGAATACAGACAAGATCATGAACAGAGTTGTATCTGACACTGCTTCATCGCTGGCGCCAGCTCCGTTGGCGTACCAAATGCGGCGACGACCAAGAGCATCAACATCAGCCCAATTAAAGCCTGCGCCAGCCGATGCAAAGATACGAACAGATGGCGGTAGGAGAGATATGAGTTCCTCATCCCACTGTCCCATCTCGCCGCCAGTCTGGAAGTGAGGACGGTATATCGCCGAGAACTGACCATATCTGTAAGCTTGTTAGTTCTTGAGCACAATGTAGAGGTCTAGGTGTCTGGAAAGCTCACTTGTTCTCTTTCAACGCTTTGATAAATGACGCTCTGTCAGGCTCTTCGTTCGCAACAACGTCAAATCTTTTGGTGAAGACATTGTTATAGAAATCGTGGTTGTACTTGATGTCCTCCCCTAGACGAAGGACTATTGGCTTTTTAGGCGACATGATCTCTACTTATTGCTGGCTCTTCTGGAAGACTAAAGCTGGGCAGAAAATGCGTATTGTGCTGCTGCCTTTACTGTTACCGTGCAAGCTCGCCAGTCAACCATGGGTCATATGTATCGTTACAGATTCCTTGATTATTTCAGTACCCCATTTTATGCCATCTACGCCGTTCCTGCCATCGTCATCGTTTGACCAATAGGCTGGCTCACCTGAACACGGAAATGTGACCGGCCTTGTCATAATCCCCTGTCAAGTCCGTTAGTCTACGTGAGGGGAACCCATGGACGGCCCCTACTTCTGCGTACCGAAAAAAAGCGGCATTGGTATTTATCCGCATAATCTCAGAGGCGGCGTCACAAACATAAAAGCCTTTTTATAGATTCATATATATACTGACTTATAATGTGATGCTTCTGCAAGATAATGAGTGATGAAAGTACTGGTGTTTGTGCGAAAGCGTCGTGATTGATAGTCGTGCCGATACCCGATATCGCGACTCATGGTTCGGAAAAGGCTGTCTTGTTGGTCATCAATGTTGTTCGGAGTAAGAATCGGCACCAAGACCGACAGCTCGATAGCAAATTCCTGACTGTCACCCTTGTCTGGCTTCCGATGAGAATTGGTTCTTATTCGTCATCTGTTACGGTGAAGATGTGAGCGTTGGACTGAATTAGTTAGCAGCTTAAAAGGTCAATCCGACCACCACCTTCAATTGAGAAAAACAAGGCTCTTCTCAATAACAGCTGGAATGCTTGTTGTGGCTAATCTGCGCTCCATACAACATCATCGTTATCCCAACAATACAAGTTGGTCAAAAAGGTCCAGCAATTGATTTCCCCAACTGTTCAGGATAAGCTGCATGAATAATGTCCTTTTAGCTGGGTTTGTGTCTCGACTTTAGGTACAAGACTGTCACAGATGTTTGGTCTATGCTGTCCGACATCAAAATGAATCTGATAAGAAATTCTGGATCACAAAATTAAAAGGTCGAAGCCGAAGTAATAAGAAGAGATATAAGAAGGCAAATTTAAAAAAACTTCAATCTAATAACATTTCCAGATGGTTACAGCATTGACCTATAGGGTATACTGGGCTGAAATATGATATGGAACCAGGTACGGTTATAAAACGCGCGATATGGAGCTATTTTAATATACTCAAAACGTGCTACTCCGGGACCCCTTTTAACGTGGACCTGTTATTGAATTCATGCATATTCAGTTCCCACTCTGAATCAAGACTCGAGAAATAGTTGGATCGCGGATGAAATTAGCAAACCTCGTTGCTGAAGCTTACAAAGATTGTCGAAAGTTAATCGCTTGGCACAACGCTGAGTGAGACAAATGCTTAGGGACTGATCATGATGGAAAAGGAAATAAGAATCACAGAGGCCTCGCCACATGAACAGCATTCCGCCTGATGCCATATGCTTCTATTACGGCCAATGTGCCATGGTTTGCTATTCGGCTTCCGAGGAGTGGTTGAAAAGGCTGTGGATCAT
>JACYFE010001405.1:0-23421 GCA_014764975.2 Fusarium sp. DS 682 | reverse complement strand
TTTGGTGGGAAAAAAAAAAGCTTTTTTTTTTTATATAAAAGCCCCCCCCCCGGACCGCCGGCCCCCCTTGCCCCCGCGTCCCCCCCCCCCCCCCCCCCCCCCCAATAACCACTAGCTAGGAGAGCTAAGACCTTGAATTGGGGGCAAAAGCAAACTAATTGATGAGCCTGTTAAGTTTACCCTAAACTTACCCAAATATTTTTATCACTTGGATCAAGGTGTTGAGTTTTCTGCCATCCCCTAGGCGTTCTTAAATGTGAATTTCTCTTGATTTACCTCGGCTTCTCTTTCTTTCTCTTCTTATTCATCTGGGAAAGCCAAGATACCTTTAACAAAGTCAATCGTCGTCATGGCGACTCTCACGGCTTCAGGTGTACGCATAAGCAACGGACAGCCACAACCAAGACCACCACAACAACAATGGACGAAACATTAACCATCACCGAAGCACCCAACACCGCCTCAGCAAAAGCAACATCATTATGCCTCGCATATACCCTCACCTCCGAAAATGAAGAAGATATAAACTGCAACGTACGAGGTGATGTCAAAGACGACACAATCAGGTTCTTGAGAGTTCATACCCGAAGATTGTGCACAAAGTGTAATTGCAAGCTTATTAACTTCTAGGAACCGCCTTAGGTGGGTGAGAAGTTGTACGCTGTATCCTGATACAGAGTTTGTACCGCGAGCGAAAGGTAAGGAGGTTATTTGTTTATTATAATTCGAGATTTTTTTTTGTGTTTTACGAGGGGACAGAGAGGGGAGAGGAAGTTTTGGGGCCGAATTCGACAGAGTTGAATGCCATTTCTTCCAAGGTAAGTATTTCGAAGGCTGCTATGTTTTTTAGCTTTATTGTTACAAAGCACTGGGCAGTCTTGGCGGTATTTCCTTCTCAGGGCATTCAATGCCCAGATACGGTCACAAGTCTCAAACGTTCATTAAAGTGAATAGTAATGATGTCTTACTCATTATCGTATTCTCATGAATCGTATCAGATAAGCGTCTTCAGATCTTGGCATTGCCTAAAAGCAGTAAGCGACCGATCGGCTATGAACCTTGACGGATCCTCCACTTTCAAAGAATTCGTCCAATGGAACCAGCGGCATTATTAAAGTCAATTTCTATGATCCGCTACACATTTTCTATTTTCTCAAATCTTAAGTGTTGTTAAACGACGCTTTTTCAAGGAAAGAAGTAGGTTTCGGCCACTTTGACGATGGGGTCTGTTTCTGATTCGCGGCTTTAGTGTTTGACTACCTTTGGGGCGATACGAGTAAAGAGGAGAAGAGGCTGATACGAAAACTTGGTAAATAACTCTAACCTTGAGACCGAAACGAGACTAACCACTTCAGATTTCTTTATTCTTGTAAGGCACTCTCAGCGAAGGGTTGAATGGGGAACTAACCGACAAAGACATTTTGCTGTTTCAGCTTCTTTTTCAACCATCTCGGTAGGTCCCTTCAATCATAGATGAATTCCATGACGATAGACTGACATTGAAGTCACAGACAGACAGGCATTTGCCAATGCATACGTAATTCAACTCTGAAATGGCTTTTGAGGCTCATGGTCTAACTTTGAGTAGGTAGCAGGTCTCAAAGAAGCCCTCGAGTTGAGCGGCAATCAGTACAATGTTCTTCTCTCAATGGCATCAGCAGGGTACGTAACGTCCATCAAATTCTCTGCATAGTTTCAACTGACCATTCTGGCAGCATGCTGGTTGGTCAAATACCTAGCAGCATAATTATCCACAAAATCCGCCCTCGAATATGGATGCCCTCAATGGTCGTTGTATGGGCAGGCCTCACAATGACCAGCGCAGCTTGCAAGACATATGCTCAACTATGCGCTGTTCGTTTCCTTATGGGTCTCGCTGAAGCTAGTACCTATGCTGGCTCTATTTACATCATGGGTTCTTGGTAGTAAGTCTTATACCACTTCTGTTGAGGAGTTGAACCAACGCTTTGACAGCAAATCCAACGAAATCGCCAAGCGGACTGCCATGTTCACAGTCGCGGGTCAAGTCGGCAAAATGTTCGCTGGAGCTATGATGGCTGCCATTCATGAGTCAATGGAAGGCCATGCTGGACTTGAAGGTTGGCAATGGGTATTCTTGATCGATGGCATCATCACGCTGCCTGTTGCTATATTTGGGTTCTTCTTCTTTCCAGATGTGCCAGAGTATACAGATGCTTCTTATCTGAGCCAAAAGGAAAGACAGTTGGCTCTTGATCGACTGCCGCCGAAGAAGGAAGATGGTCATAGTATACAGGCTTGGAGTCTTGTCAAGAGGGTGATGGGACATCCATTGCTGTGAGTAGCTGACCCATCGCGGTTGAGATATGAGTACTAACGGATCTCACAGTTACGTTTGCTGCATATTCTCAGTTCTTGGGTCCGCACTACAGTCTTATGTTGTACAAGGGCTTATGCTGCTCTACCTAAAGTTTCGCAAGGATATTGATGGCTTTACCCAATCTGAAGTCAACACTCTTCCCATTCCTACCCACGCAGTCGGCATTGTTGCTGAGCTTTCAGTCTCCTTCTTCATGGATCGCTACAATCGACGCATGTCACTTGGCTTTCTGCTCTGCTTGACGCAGGTCATCTGCAGCGTCGTGCTTCTGATTCCTGGGATGTCAGTTGCAGGAAACCTTACGGCCTTGTATCTTTCAGCTTCAGCATACGGCATCAATCCCTTACTATATGGCTGGTCGAGCAACATCATGGCCCGCACAGCAGACGATGCCGCTCGAAGTGTGACTCTAGCTTCAATGGCCGCCAGTGATGGACTGCTGTGGACGTTTTGGGGTATTGTCATGTTTCCAGCCGATCATGCCCCTTACTGGAGAAATGGCTACATTGGTATGCTCTGTGTCAGTACTGCCATGGTTGGCTGGCTGTTCGTTGTTCGATGGGTAAGTTGCTTGAGCCCACTATGATACACGGTCTGACAACATCTAGCTCGATAGATATACTGCGGAAAGGTACACTGCTGGTGAGCATACAAGTGCCTCATCACTGGCAATGACGGAGGCCAATTATTCCGCGATGGATCAGAATAAGGCTGTCTGAAACTTTACAGACAAAATTCGCTGTCTCAACAGGGCCTTAAGAAATCTCAGGGACAAGGTCAATTGGCTAGGATACTATGAATAAAGTCGCATACTGTCCTATTATGAACCCGAGGATATCTTCTCCTCAGATGCAGACCACCCTTCAGTATTGATCTTCAACGATAAAGAGCCAAGACATCAAGCTCCGCTCATTATTCATGTCTCGGATTCCCATCCTTCTTCCCTTCCTCGACATGGTTCATTATTCTTAAATTTCTTAGAACAGGGTGAGCTTTTTTTCGAGCTCCTCAGCAATCTCCCAAGCGAACTGGAAAGGAGTCTTGGGACTTTCGGGGTTCAGAAGTCCGATCTTGTTACGCTTGGTCAATACAGGACGGCGCCCCTTACAGGACTTACAAACTCGCAGTGCTGCGACGTTTCTGATCCTGCAAGTCTTGCAAACCCACTTGCGGAGGGTTTCTTTTGTTTCGACATCCAAAATCGGAATACCACCAACATTCCGCTCAGAGCGACCTTTGAGCTGAGCCAACGATTGCAGATCAGAGAAGTCACCAGAGATAGTTGCCGGACCTTCGTCGAGGGAAAAGAATGGATTACCAGCCTTGGCGTAGGTTGCGGCACTGATAGGGCTCTCCGGAGGCTCTTGGCCCGTGACTCGCTTGAAGGTGACACTGTTGAGAATCTGTACGTTGAGGGTCGTCGTGACTTGTCTTTCGGTATTCGCCTTCGGGCATTTCGACGATGTTCTGACGAATGAGACCACCAGCGGCGATGTTCATCTCCGCCTCGTGAATGAATGCACTACCACCCCGGAGACGGACAAAAAGATGAACAAGTGCTCCCTGAAATTGATAATTATGGTCAGCTCATAACAGTCAACTTGTTTTAGCATGGTGGCAATAAAAACATACGTTCTGAAGGTTGTAGTCGCACAGCCTCATCTTGTCTGTGAAATAATTAGCTTAGTGAAAGACTGGCATTGGATGAAGTAAGTGGTTTATACTCTGAAGGTGCTGCTTTGAACAGACCAAATTTTGGTAGGCAATCTCCACACCGTTTTTGGCTCTGATAAGCAACTTGAGCGCCTCAACTTTGCTAAATTTCGAAAGAAAGTAGTTGAATGTTTCACCATTTAGACCTTTGACCATGATGTTGATGTTGCCTTTGGGACCAGAAGAGAGGGGATCAAGGCGTGTGATGTCAAACTGAATGCCTGCGGTTGTCTCTTGACGGCTCATCTGGGCCTCAACAGAGCAGCCAGTGGCATTTGGCATAGCTACGAACTGACGAACCTGACCCGGCTCAACAACCATGCCATCTATCCACTTTTTCTCTGGAACAACGATGTAGTCCTGGATACTCTTGCCTTCTTTCAAGAGTTTGCGACGACGGAGTGAGGTCGCCGCTGTTGCGTTTGGTGGCTCACCAGAGACGATGTTGACGCCGCCCACGAAGATCTTGATGGCATATCTCTTTTCGGACTCAAAGTTGATCCACAAAGCCTCACGCTCTGTTGCTCAAATGTCAGCATTGCTTGATAAGAGGAGACGGCTGTACTCACGATACATGGGCATAAAGATGCCGCCTTTGTGTGCCATCGGGAGGGGGAGTTTCTCAGCATAGTCCTTGACTTTGAAGAGTGGAAAGATGCCCGAATCAGGTGGGAGTGCGCTGGTGTTTTTGTTGTCGGGCACGCGGATTGTGCGCCTGAAGGTGATGGTCAAGTCATCAAGCGTGACGTCGTCCGACACTGAGGGTTTCGGAGTCCAAGGCGTCAATTGCTCCTGCATCTTGTCGAATGAGGGAAATAAATTGATAGAAGATGATGTGGCGGTCGTGATGTAGGAGAAGAGTTCCTCAGGATGGAGAGAATGAGGTTCAGGAGTTGATTCTGCGGTGTGATGAACTCCTGTGGGGGCAGCGGATTATGTCAAGTGTAGAGAATAGTTTGGTCGTAGGGATGTGAAGGTGAAGGACAAGAGGCAGGGTGGTGTAGAGAAAAACGAAAGATTTCTTGCTTTTTGATAAGGTGAAGCTCTCAGGCTCTGTAGCGAAAGGAGCGAAAGGACAAGACAAGAAGTTCACGGGGAGATGAAGTACCGGTTCAACATGCTCTGGATTTCGCGATCGTTTGATATGCTTGCGGTAACTTTATTTGATGAAGCAGTGATTCACTGGTATGAGGAGGCGAATATAATGCTGCATAATATTATGCATGATTGACAATGACTAGTTACTGAGAAGAATGTGTCTGGAAGAAGCAGTAACTACCTTCACATCGACAAACCTCCGGCCACTGGCAATTAGTTTACAATGGATAACAGATTTCTCACATTAATTGAAGTACCTATGTCGTGAGTTAAATCAGGAATTCAACCGTCAACAAACATGCTGATTTTTCGTTGCATACAGCATGGTCCATTCGGGACTGCGCTGGCGCCAATAGCATTAGGTCTATAACCGTTAATAGAGAGTGTAACTTTCACCAAATACACCGGCCGCGTGGCCTAATGGCTAAGGCGCTAGATTTCGGTCTCCATTCACTGAACTCTCTAGAGATTCCAGGTTCGACTCCTGGCGTGGTCGCATTGAGACCTTCCAATCTTTACTTTTTGCAAATTTTCACCTCTAAGGTGGGTCTACATAGAGAACGGGTAACAACCCAACGCAAGAGTATCTTTTCTTTTTAATCATTTCATAAAGAGAATTCTCAATACTGCAATTTTCAAATTATACTCTATCTATAACTATGCCCAAGTATTTGTAAGGTATAATGGTTGTTATGATTGCTTATAACTGAACCAAAACTGGTGTAGCAGTCTTGCCGTCAGATGCCATAGCTATGCCATTATCCTCACTACTGGGCTTCTCGAGAGCAGCCTTCTTTCGCAGTCCAAAGCATGTCGTCAGTGGTGTAAACACACCGAGATTGCCATATCGCTCCATATACGTCATGGAGCAGAAACAGATGATAACAGCAAGCCAATAAACGTTGTAAGAGACCACGGAGCCGATAGTTGCAGAGTTCTGCCAGCCAAGAATGGCGTTGAAGATACCCCAGCCACCACCACCGTTTAACTCAGCGTTACAGCAGTTGACGTGCCAGACACTTTTGTGGATGTCATAAGAGCCAGGACCGGAACCTACTTCGGCGGCATCACCGCCAATGATGTTGTTCCAAGCGTGAATTTCGAAGGCCCAAACTGCTTTGCTGAAGAGGCCGGCAGCGACGAGGTATAAGAAGCCGGTGGAGATGATGAGAAAGATTTGAAGGGATGTTGTGTTTCCTCCCCTGGTTTTAAGGTCAGCTGATGAAAGAAATTTCACGCAATGAGAACATCAACGAACCTGTAAATAATGTATCCGACAACACAACCAGCAGCAAGGCCTGCAACGACAGCCAATGGAAATGAAGAAGCTGGAAGTCCCAGACTGACGCCTCCAATGTACACAACAGCCTCAAGGCCCTCTCTGAGGACAGTGATGAATGGCAGGATGAACATGACATGCTTTTCCGACCAAAGCTTGAAACGGCTCATAAGACCAGAAGTAGCAATCTGATCCTTCTTGTCAAGAGCCTGCATCAACTTTACCCGCCACTTCTCCTGGAGTTTGTTGACGCGCAACAGAGCGGCTCCCATGATGGAAATAATAATAGCCGCAATAAGACTGAAGCTTCCCTCCCAGATATCTTCAGTTTTGCTAAAGACGTCTTTTCCGAGAGAGTAGAATGCTCCGATCATACCGGCGCCTATGCAGAGACAGATGGCAAGGCCAAGACCTACTCCGATCCAAACCTAAATGCATTGTTAGAATTGATGGAGAATGAGAATTGATGATAGTGAGAATACTTGTTTGAGAAGACGTTTGTAAGTTTCTTTATCGCCCTCGCCGCCGACACTCTGCTTCAAGAATGCCAGTAAGACGGAAACAATGATGCTTGTTTCGAGACATTCTCGGAAGCAGATGAAGAAGACTATTCAAACAGAAGTTAGACAAGTCCTAAGATCCCGGTCTCAAGATGTCACAAAGGAAAGATATCACATACTCGGAACAGCAAAGACGTTGACTGTCATGGCGACGTCGAGCACGTTGGCCAGAAAGAAATAATTGAGCAGTTAGAACGAAGTCAAGAATGAATGAAGAGATATTCACGAGCTCCTTGACATGAGGGAATATGTGATGGAGGGAAACACAGTGTATCTCATATATCCAAGCGACCAACGCGGTCGATGGTGCTTTAAGATGGCAGTGGATCCTTGAATTGACTTTGTCACTCCAATGCTACTACATCATTAGCGTCCAGCCTCAGTGCCGACTTTACCGAGTGCGCAAAAAGTCCTCTGCCTGAAAAAAAGATGGATAAGATAACTTTTGACACGGCGCTAATCACTTCCATGCCTTGTCATTTTTCGGCGGAATTGGAATTACCTGCAGAAGTGCCGACTTTCCCGGTCTGAGACCATCTGATTTGACAAGATCGATAAGATAATTAATCACGCTGGTGTGCCATATTGCTCTAGCGTACCGATTATCCGATGGTTATCAATCTAAAAGGGTGGATCTCAACTTTAATGGGCTGATGCTCGTATCTTGGACGTGCCGATTATCCAGAGTTCCATGCTAGAACTAAGGTTATGGAAAGTTACAGGTAAAGAGGAAGATTTAGTGCTGTTCGGTACAAGCTACCCATGTGAAAGAATTACCGCAGTTTTTATCTGATCAATCCCCTGCATGACATTGAGTGATCAAATGCAACCCAGATAACTTGAGCCTGTCATTTCATCCTCTCAATTCATTCTTTGTTCATCTGTCTTCGGGGACGGGTATACAGAACAAGCCAGATGAGCTAGAGCTCTAGTGACTGTCGCCATGTTTCTATCACTCATTGTCTCGTCGTTAGTCGTCCTCTTTGCTGGGCCATCGACTGTTTGCGCAAAGGATGTGCATTTCGACTGGAACATTACTTGGACAACAGCAAATCCAGATGGATTACAAGCGCGTCCTGTAATTGGCATCAACAACCAATGGCCTCTCCCAGTTATCAACATCACAAAAGGTGATAGAATCATCGCCAAAGTAACAAATCAACTGGGAAATCAATCAACTACAATTCATTGGCACGGAATGTACCAGAATGGCACAAACTTCATGGACGGGCCTGCCATGGTAACCCAATGCAACATCCCAACGGGTGCTTCCATTACATACAATTTCACAGTGAGTGTAAAGTACTTCACAAGAGTAACAAGACTGATTTCTGAGCAGGCCGACCAAGTTGGGACGTATTGGTATCACTCTCACACAAAGGGTCAATACCCAGATGGTTTACGGCAAGCCCTCATCATCCAAGACCCAAAGAGTCCATATGCAGGCGAATACCACGAAGAGCGTCTCATCACATTATCAGATTGGTACCACGACCAAATGCCAGACCTCATGAAGCAATTCATCTCTTACAAGAACCCCACCGGCGCTGAACCCGTTCCAAACTCAGCACTTATGAATGATACACAGAACATGACTCTTCCTGTTGAGCCTGGTAAAACCTACCTTCTACGTTTGGTTAATGTCGGTGCTTTCGCGTCTCAGTACTTCTGGATTGAAGGCCATACTATGAAGATTGTTGAAGTCGATGGTATCTGGACTAAGCCTGCTGAGACGGACATGATTTACATTGCTGGTGCTCAGCGTTATGCTGTTTTGGTTACGATGAAGAATGAGACTGGTGCCAATTATCCCATGATGGCCAGTATGGATACGGTATGTTACCTTCCGGTGATGAGTCTCCCTGCACGAGCTAATAATAATCCATTCGGTAGTCTCTCTTTGATTCAATTCCCGCTGGTCTAAACTGGAACGTCACGGGCTGGCTTGAGTATAATTCCGACAAAAAGCTTCCTCAAGCTGCTGTCCTGCAAGACTTTGAGCCTTATGACGACTTCAACCTTGTTCCCGTCGACGGCGAGAAGCTGTTGGAAAAGGCTGATCATACTATCACATTAGACCTCAAGATGGATAATCTCGGAGATGGAGCGAACTAGTAAGCTAATCCCCCATTACTTTCTCCAGGAAGGTTTATTGACAACAGTGATCTTTAGTGCCTTCTTCAACGATATTTCTTACGTTTCTCCCAAGGTTCCAACCTTGTACACCGTCCTATCAGCAGGCGAAAACGCGACCAACCCAACTGTTTACGGAACTGACACAAATTCCTTCGTCCTCAAACACGGCGAGATTGTGGAATTGGTTCTGAACAATGATGACTCTGGAAGACATCCTTTTCATCTTCATGGTCAAGCGTTTCAAGTCGTGCACCGCAGTGCTGACAACGATGGCCACTATAATGCATCGTGGACTAACATTACTTATCCATCTGTGCCGATGAGGAGAGATACACTTCTCGTATATCCACATGGAAATTTCGTTATTCGCTTCTGGGCCACCAATCCCGGTAAGTCCAGTATTCTGGAAATTGAGTAAGCAATACCTAATCATGGAACAGGCGTTTGGCTCTTCCATTGTCATATTGAATGGCACATGGATACTGGACTCATCGCAACGATGATTGAGTCACCACTCGAAATGCAGAAGACTTTGACGATTCCGGAGGAATACCAGAAAATCTGTAAGGATCAGGGTATTGCAACTGTTGGAAATGCGGCGGGTAACACGAAAGACTACCTTGACTTGACAGGGCAGAACATGATGGTGCCTCCACTGCCGTCTGGGTTCACTACGAAGGGTTATGTTGCTTTGGTGTTTAGCTGTGTCGCGGGCGTTCTTGGCCTCGCCTCGATTACTCTGTAAGTTGAAATCTCTTGGCTTTGTGAGAAGATTGCTAACATTTCTGCTCAGGTATGGTTCTGCACCTATTGCAGCTAAATAAACAGTCGCATATGTATATTGTATAGACAATAATGGGATGTCTTGATCTTGCGATTTCATCTTACTAGAGTCTAATGGACTCATGAACCTCTTTACTCCTCAAATACCCAAGTAACATCTTCCCAACCTTGCCTCCTCTTTATTCTGAATCCAGGATCGATAGCTTCCAAGTCTGGCATCCTCGGGCCAACACCAACCCCAGGAGTCTTCGACTTTGGCAGAATCAAGCCCTCAACTTCAAAGCTTAACGCAACTACACTAACAAATCCCAGTATTTCAGTGAACGCAAACTTGCGCCCAGGACATAGATGCTTTCCACCTCCGAATGAGAGTAAGGATCCCCTTCTCTTCTTTTCATCTTGTGTTGATACATCTAGGAAACGCTCTGGCTTGAAGATGTGCGCGTCTGGGCCCCAGATTTCGTCAATAAAATGAGTCACTGATGGTGACCATTGGATGTCGAACCCCTTCTTGAGCAGGTAACTGTGGCCTTGTGCGTCTTGTATCTTGGTGTCTTCCATGACCCTTCTGTTACCGATCGAGTGAAGATATAGTCTAAGTGACTCTTGATAACAGGCGTGGACAAAGGGGCAGTATTTCTCAAGTTTCCTGACATCGAAAGTTGCAACTCTTCCCTTCGCCCCCTGTGTGATGACCGTGATCTCTTTTATCTCATCTCGCACGCGAGACAAGTACTCGGGATTCGTGAGGACGTGCACGAACATCCAGAACAGAGTGGGTGCAGTGTTAATGATTCCAACCCAGGGCAATAGCATCTCCATGTGAGCCAGATCATCATTTGTAAACCCAGTGCTTCGAAGAAACTTTGCTCTCTCACGTATGATATCAGAAACGCCTTCTGCTTCCTCACCTCCGGATTCATAGTAAGAAAGAAGTAGTTTATTGACCTCGTATCTTGCACCAATGGCTTCCCTGGTCATGAAGTTTGGGGCTCCCAAAGCCACGAATATGGACTTTTTGTCAAACGTCCTGAAAATTATTAGTAATAAGTTTTCTGTGGAAGCTGGATGGAAGTCCACCATAAATAATGCGCTTTATCCACAGTCAACGGATTCTTCTTTCCAAAAAGCGCTGTCATAGTTGCATCCGTCAAAATATCTCGAAGCCAGATATACACATCCGGTACATCCAGCGCCTCTCCGGGTCGGATTGGGTTGACATAAGTCATTAGTCTTGTCAATGCGTTGAGATTGAGTCTGTGCAATGGTTCACCCATGAGGGTAGAATGAATGATCGTCAGTCCCCCTTTCAGATTGGCCTTGTCGGCAATGCTGTCCGCAGCGTTCTGGCTTAGACCCCAAAGAGCTTTGGAGAACCCGATAAGAAATGGGTCAAAAGATATATCGTTGTTTTTCAAGGCTGATTGGATAAGATCTGGGGAATTGATTACGTAGACTTTGCCGTTCAGCATGGGGAGCGTGCAAATGGGCACTTTGCGATCTTTACTGTTGTGAGTTAGAATTGCGAGCTATTGCACACTCCATATGTGCCAGGGACTTACAATAGTCGAAGATGGAATCCACCACCTTCGCGAAACATGGCGATGATATGTCCTACCAGCGGAACTCGGGGCTTCAGCACTGGCGGCTCAAGTGGATCAACACTAGGCGATACGTAACGACCGAAAAGAAATAATAGTCCCGTCAGACCTACAATCACCCACGTACTCGACAGTGAAACATTTTCTAGAACCATCGTGTCTTCAGTTTGGTATGGATCAAAGTCAAGTAGTCGTAAAGAAATCATGATAGGGTTGAGGGGAAGTGGCTGAAGGCCTTACTTATACTTCCATAGCGTGTCATGTCAGCGCTTGGTGGTTAGCTTCTTCCTCTGAAATGGACAATGAGGCACGGGATCCCGATGCTCTATGCCTGCTCCCTTGTGTATGCAAGTCTAATCCGATAGCTGACCAACGGCCGAACCTCATTGGTGTCTGCTAGAGTTGTGGAGATTGGAGACGCACTTAAATCTCACTCAGTTTTAGAGTTACCAGCCAACCTAGGGGAGGAAAGAAAACCGATGACAAGACTCTGATAAGCTTAGCATGAACTTAGGAATTCTTTGACTAGTTATTTCTGGCACCCTGATTCAAGAGCCGAAACTTTCTTGGTCCCTGAGAGCTAAACTACATTAGGCTGATGAGCACTGCTTTTCATAGCCAAGGCGATCGCGTTCACAGTGCATGATGAGATAGTGTTGTTTCAAGTAAAAGCATTGATTCAAAGCTAAGAAATAACCTAAGAAATGATAAATAATTGCAGTTGGACTAATATCCATATACTCCCATCGTCCCATTAGATCTCACCCTCTTCCCCATCGTAACCATCCCAATGTCAGAACGGTAATCAACGATCCATAGAACCGTCTGATAGCCCATGCCGGCGCCAACAAGGGATCATTCCTCGGAATAGGTTGAATTGGCGACTTGACTGTTGGAACCGGCTCCTGGCTTCACATCGTCAACCGGAGTTTCTCAACACGGAGATCAATGTCCTCCAAATCCTTCTCAGTAGTCTTACGTGCATGATGCTTCTTCTGGTACTCATCCACAAGGGCACTCCAGTCATCGCACTTCTTCTTCCAGATGTCAATTCGCCCCTTGAGTGTAGGAGCCTCACGCTCGAGGTCATTAACCGTACTCTTGGATTCGTCGAGCTCCTCCTTGGTTTTTGTCAGCTCGGCGGACTTCTCTTCCAGTATAGCGATGTTGGTCGCGAGCTCTGTCTTGGTCCGTTCGAGCTCAGCCTTGGTTTTATTTCCCGTTTCCAGAGCCTCATCAAGCTGCTTCTTTGTAGCGTCGTGGGCACTCTCAGCAGTAGCCAGCTGGCTCTGAAGAGATTGGTTGGCAATCAATGACTCTTGAAGCTTCTTCTCAAGTTGACCATTCTTAGTAAGAAGACGATCATTCTCCTTATTCATAACCTTGAGCGCATTCTCAAGCTCAAGAACCTGAGCAGAAAGACAAATTATCTCGCTCTGAAGGCCAGAAATAATCTGGTTGAGCCTCTCCTTATCACACTGAGCGCTGCTCAAGTCATCGTTAAGAACCATGATCTCGTGGAGGAGTTTGTTGAGGTCTTGTTGCAACTTCTTGATAACTTGGTGATCGAACTTGTCGTCTTGCTTGAGATGCTCGATTCTGTCGTTGAGGTCCTTGACCTTCTTCTTGTACTCGTCACTAGCTTTGGCAAGCTGGTTCTTTAGCTCTTTGATCGTTGCATTGGCCTGGTTGCGTTGACCGGTGAGAGAAGTGATTTCGCTCTCAAGGTTCTGCTTGTCCTTCTTGAGGGTTTCGACGAGGACGGTCTGCTTGTGGAAGTCGGCATCGAGGGCGGCGAATTTCTTTGTGTGGTCAGCCCAGGTATTAAGTTTGCATAGTGGAGTACATACGTTCTGTGCCTGGACTGTAAGGTAGCCGGCTTGCTCAATGAAAGCGGCTCCGTGTGTCAGAGTCTCTAGGAGAGTCTTGGGGAACGGCATGGGGTCGAGCACGCGGGGAAGGGTAGTCTGAGGCTGAGGTAGACGGAACTCGGTCTCCTTCTTGGTAGGAGGGACCATGTCATCGGAGTCAAACGAGCTACGGATGGTTATCATCATTGTACCTAGAAAAGGTTCGAAGTGTCACTTACTGTGCCTTAGGCTCGATCTTGGCGACCAGGTTCAATTCGCCGAGTTTGGTCTGCTTTCCGTCCTTCTTGATCTCGACAGCGAGCTTCTCGGTCTTGCGGTTCCACGAGCAAGTAAAGTCGTAGACATGGTTGAAGGCAAATTTGGAGACCTTGTCATCAGAACTGACAAACTTCATCGGGGTTCCCTTAAAGGCGGCCGTCTTGGCCTTGCCCGCAGCGTCCTTAGTCCACTGCCACGAAGAAATAACAGGCTTGCCATCCTTGTAGTCTTCAGGAAGAACAAAGATAGCCTGCTCATCGATAGCATTATCGCGCACAGTGATGCTTCCAGCCCAGATGCGAAGGGCAGCAGCAGGGTCAACCTTACCCTGAGGCTGCCATACGCGGTCCAAAGCGATAGTCTTCTGGCCACCAGGACTGGACATGTCAACCTTGATCTTGCTGTAGTTCTGCTCAGTGGTGATAGCATAGCTGTACCAAGAGCCAGAGAGATTGAAGGTGACATCGGTGGTGTTGGAAAGCTGCTTCACGTCGGAGACAACGATGGTCTGGAAGAACTTGGACTTTCGGACACGGTGGGAGTCCTTTGTCCATTGGGTGAAGAGGTAGACTGGGTCATTGGCGCGAACGACACCCTTGGGGATGATGATTGTGAAGGTCTCGTTGTCGGCATACTCGGGCCAATCGAACCTTCCTTGGTAGATGAACATGGTGAGTGGCTGAATGGAGTATTAGATAGAAATAAGAGGATTGGAGTTGTGAGAGAAGACGGTTTGAAGAGATGAGGATGGTTGTGATGATGGACCAAGATCTGGAGGAGATCAGCGCATCTTTATAGCTTCTAACTCTCGCTGTATCGGCCTTGTTGCAATCCGGAAGTACTGTGTATCTTCTCAGCTCTCAATGCAAAGAGAATAGTTTAAGGACTAGCGCCAATATTGATCACAACCGGTCGCGTAGCATTCCGCATGTCTTTTGTGACAGTGTAACACAACCATGTGGCAAGCTGAACTCCCTTGACCATTCCTAATCCCAAAGCCTCATCACCTCCCAATACTATGTAGAATCCTCGTGGCGAGCTGGAAGGCTTGAGACATTAATCCTCTGCAGTGTTCTAGATCTCAGCCCCCATTAATAG
Organism: Fusarium sp. DS 682; assembly: GCA_014764975.2. Lineage (NCBI taxonomy): Eukaryota > Fungi > Ascomycota > Sordariomycetes > Hypocreales > Nectriaceae > Fusarium > Fusarium sp. DS 682. The sequence continues at coordinate 8,665 of JACYFE010001405.1, read as the reverse complement.
TCCCTTAACCCCTCACAATTCTCGCTTGCTACCAGCGACAAGGCTAAGACAGGCGTTGCTTAGTCCAAGCTGATACGAGACCTTTTAGAGGGAGCCTACATATCTGGGAACTAATCAGGAATACTTTGTTGCATCTACCACCAAAAAGTGTCCCGATTAGTTCGCAGAACCGAGGAGAGCCCAATGATAACGATTCAATAGTCTGCGCCACACGCTGTTCAGCTCGCCACGGGCCGTGATAAACGGTTCCTCCGCATTGGGTCCAGACTGCGTAAATCACACAACTATCTACCAATTATTATTGATCGCAATGCAGAACTAGGCACAGAATAGTAATAGTTTACGGTCATGTTGCCCTTTTGGAGTTGGGCTTAGACAGGCTGGGCTAGAACTCTGCGGCTGATGTGCGCGGGGAAAACACATTGGGATGAAGCATACCAATTGAGCTTTAACATGCCAGCTGAGCTACGGCTCTCGATGTCGGTCGGAAATATTCAAAAGGATAGGTTCCAGAGGGATTCGAACTCGCGCGTTGGATCTGAGATTCAGAATGCGTAACGATCACGTGGCCGTGCGCAGCCGAAACCTTGAAAGTTCCAACGGCCCTACCAAGGCAGGCCCTCTGGATAGCCTCACTCTTGACTCCCCGAATCGCTACGCTGCAGTCAATTAACCAAGATCAATCAGTCACCGGACATTCCGCGAAAAAGCTTATAGTGCGATGATGCAATCAACTTTATGGTGGTTTGGCTTGAGACCGCAAATTGTCAATCGTATTGAGTTTGTCTGTCTCCACGATGATCGCCCTTGGCCCAAGATGTCACATTTCGGCATCGCCCAAAGCCAATCTCCTCCAGCATCGGCAGGATATACCCTCTAGTACTTCTCTGTACTCAAGGTGCCCAATACAATGTCACCTTCCTCATCTGCTCCTCTTGATGTCGTGACGTGTCCGGCAGTGCTCGTCCAATCATCAGACGAAGCTCTCTTCGCTGCTCCTTCGTCGTCCGCCCTCCAATTCACCAGAGGCTCCTATCGCAAGGACACGAATTGTCAGAGATGGAGGAGGTTGACATAAAGTACTTACCAAGCAATCGACTGCTTCCCTTCTCAGGAAGTTGCGTTGACTTCCCTCCTCTTTACCCTCATTCAGATCTCGTATCCACGATTCGTAGTCGGTGACTGGCGCTCAGCTCCATTCCAGTGGAAATTCTCTTGTCTAGAAGTTCAATTTCTCTGCTGCGTTTCATGTTGCAGTGGTCTTGGGACTCTAAGGCCCCAGCCGTCTGTGAGTTCCGATGCTCAGGGTGTAGGCGCAGGCGATGCTCTGTGAAGTTCTCCCTTCCTGGGTCGCTGTTCTCTATGGTTCCAGGAGGGAAATCTACTTTCCGAGCCCTGGTAACATGGGATTCCCAGAGATATGAAGCACCAAGGAGTTGTCTTAACAGACTATGCCGACAGTTGCCAGAGTTATTGCCGATGCCCCTTGATACAACAAAGGAACCAGATGACCTAACCGATATTCTTCGTGGGCCATGTTGTCTGGGTCTGGCGGCCTGTGAATCAGAAGTAGGCCCAAGTAGCTACTTCCAACGTCTTCAAAGAGTAGGAGCTAGACTAGCACTTAGGGAGATATTAACGAGGGTCTGAGCGAATTGGACGACAGTACGTCGCTTCAAAAAAGTTTCCTCAAGCATGAATATAATTCCAGTATCAGATAGCGTCAAGTATGATAAGATGTATCATAAGCCCGATTGTGGCCATGCACTGAGGGGAGCGCCTGAGCATCTATTTAGATAGAATGTGACTGTAATGACAGATGTTTTGAGCGCTTCGCTTTCTTTTACTTCTAAATGTTTTGTAGTAGGGCTATCACTGGGAGAGCATATGAACCTATCGCTTCTAAAAACGGGCCAAGCACATTTTGTAATCTTACAGCTATAGGAAAGAGCAGGTTGATGCCGGCCGTCTCTTTGTATATGTTGGATTTACCTATCCGAATAACTGACAGGAATGGGTTGATTCCTTTACCATCAGCGAATGAGGTGCCAAATGCATGCCTTTCGCAGAAGTATGGCGGTGGAAAGATCGTCACGGCATGCTGAACTAACAGTCCAAGAGGTATTTGCAGAGATGAAAGTCTTGAAAGAATCTCATAGCCTTATAATGCGGTAGTAGATGATAAGTTTGCTTGCGCTGGGAATACAAATTGAGACACTACCTGTAAGGCGTTAGATGTAGCTCAGTAAGAATCTATCAAGATCTATGCAAGTGTTTCGTTCAGCTTCCTTTGCACCAGCTGTCTGTATGGCAAGAAAGGTAATGGTGGTGCATTATTTAAAGCTGGTTTTGAGCTGCTAGGGGGGTTGCAAACCATAAGAATATACTCTAGGCAGCTTGCGCAGGTGATGGGAACACGACAAAGAGCTGAACCTGATAGATCTTGACAACCTTGGGCAATCTGAGTATAGGTAGAAATAAGAGCCAGAGGGAAGTTCCAATGCACAACTTCAATTGTTGGCTCTGTTCTCCATGAACAGCCTGAACACATCTCTCATGCTTCAGATACGTGGAAGCTGCATCAGGTAGACCCGAGACATGTGAAATCTGTCATGTTCGCAGAGACTGCTTTCTGTCCCGTGTCCTCCACTCTCATTCACTGTACTGAGATCAGCGATGATTGTTCTTGGGGTCGCGAGCATGCACCCATTCCCCTTATTTGCCAATTTAGGCTGCATTGACAAAGAACGAAGTAGCAAACAGCGCCTGGACTACACCAAGCTACGATGTGACCTCACCGTTCATCTTCGGAGTTACGAGTAATCGCGAGAACAAAGAGAACAGAGCAGCCACGGCGTTTCAAGATTCTCCTCAATGATACATAGTTTTCGTGGGATGTTCAATGTGATGAACAGCTATTTGCACAGAAGTCAGTCTGTAATTGAGGTTTGGGAGCCTTTTATTGTCGAGGATGAGATGCTTGAAGCGAGACCAATTGATCAAGACCGTTAGCTTAGTCTAGATAAGGGAAATCTTGATAAGATAAGCTCGGTTAAGCTTATCGGAGCTGTAGTTCTCCCGACAGTTGAGAAGGGCAAACATGGCTGTGCCGTGTCGTGCACAGCCACTTTACCGGCCAAGTGGCGTCTGGCCATGCAACCCATCGCGCACTTGTTCAATAAAGAAATATCGTGTTTGCTTGAGCCATGCGCTCTCATGTGATGTTGGGTTGGTCTTAATCTGGTAAGGCCGAATTATGCGAGGAGCATGACAATAGTAATGGCTTGGTCGTGAATAGGAAAGCTCAATTATCGTTGTTGGCAGCCCAAGTGAACGGTAGAGCTATGTCGTCGGCATCGCCGTCTCTGTTTGGGTATAAGAATGCCAAGTTTGTCCAGCCTTCTTAATTCGATACCGCTTCAATCAACCGCAAAGCTTCACATCGCTCACATTCAACTTTTTAACTTGTTACCATTTTTACCAACGCACCTCATCACTTGTTCCACCATGGCTCAGGATTCAGAGATCAAGCTCCTCCTGGAAGAGATTGACGACAATTCCTGGATGATCGGCCACGTTGTCTTCTCTCGACATGCTTCTAAGCCTTCCGGGCCCTGCTGGGATGATGGCAAAGGGGCTTTCTTTACCGTATCTGATGCCCCGAACCCTAGACCACCAACCCGCCCTCTCTCAGATACCTGCCCCATCGTTTATTTTGAAACATTCGGCCAGTACGAGATTGGGCTCGCCTACCTGAATATCAACCTGGATATCGGAACTCCGGCGCATGTTACCATGGAAGCTCTGGCCGACAGGTCCCTCTCGTTCCAAGTCCCGAAGGTGTACTATCATGGCTCTCATCGTAATTATTATTACGTGGTCTACAGTTCTTTCCCCTCCGGCCGAAATCTCATCTACGCCTGGCCAGAGACAAAGGATCACGCCATCAGGGCGCGGTGGGCGGGACAAATTGCTGACGCCTACATGGAGTTAGCTAAGTGGTCTGGCAGTTCTATCACCGGCATTGATGGCGGCCTTTTGGGTGACAATTGGCTGTCTAAGAACCCGTGGAACAAGGAGCAGGGCAATAGTCCCGAGACTCTTCGAGAATCCTGTTCCGAGTTTGGGGCCGACTGCTCTGAGCTTGTATTTTCCCACAACAATCTCCATCCACTTGCATTCACCGTCAATGAGAAAGGTCTAGTGGGTATAAGCTTATGGGAAGACGCTGGGTTTGTCCCCAAAGATTGGATTCGAACAAAGACACGCGCCAATTGCGGCCTGGATTCGGCCGGTATGATGAGAAAACTGTGGACGAATGCAGATAAGAATGAGTGGGATCAGGCGGTAGAATCAGCCTTCAAGGACAGAGGGTTCAAAGAATTCTGGCATAACTATACCATCTGGAGGGATGCGTTGGTCAAATTCTGGAGGAAGGAAGATATGTTTCCAAACTCGAAGGCTGATTAAGAATGAGGTCTGTTGACGAGGTAGGTCGCACGACAAACATCAGCTATATCTAAGATTACTTCCTCGGTTTTTGTATCTGATATGAGAGGGGGTTGTTGCCCGAAGGTTTTCCCCCATGAATACAATTACATTCAACCACCGTGTCCTAGTTTGTTTCTTGAGGAGATTCAGTGTAAAAGAGTGTCGTTATTGATTGTTGTGATGTAAATAGCTGAAAAGCTTAGTCGGCCTGGCTCGCTTCCTTGTAAAGACAGAATTATCCCAATCGCTCTGTTATCAACCTCAACCTCCTCCTCCTTCTACCAATCCGCGCCCGGGCATTCCATCAATGCTTAGGGTTTTACATTGCTTGTAGCGCTGCCAGCAGCAGCATTTCCTGCGTCGGTTAGTACCCTTCTGTAGAATTAATGACATTACTTGCCGTCGCCTTGTCCATTGGCAGCACGAGTTCTCACTGGCAATGCCCGAAAACAATCTTCATATACACCTGTTGATTCGTTTTTCTGTCCCCCTCCGCATGTCTTTGCCGTGACCATGTTGGAGTATTCGCAGAAGGGACATTTGCCCGGAGCGTTGACGGGCCCGTTAAGGTCGTCCTTGTGCGGGTTCGCAGGTATTGGATGGTGTGGAATGTATTGTAGTAATAATGAAGTTGTAAGCAAGATCAGAGGGGGTAATAGAACAAGTCTTGATGTAGTTTGGTGAATGTAGGGGTGTGCTGGGTCTCTCTAAGGAGGAGATCAGCCGCCTTTTATCATTGAGAACTCAGCTTGACATGCCCTCCATCATTTCCCAGGCCAGGGGCGACGTAGCTCTGTTCTCTGGTCTAGAACAATTACTGATGGTCCTCGCCGTAAATTGAAATCAATATCTTCTTTGTTCACAATTTAGCGCACGCTGGTCTGCATTCAGGGCAAATGGGACAACAGGGGTAGTGCCAGGGTTGACAGGGTAAATGCTTCTACCCAGCTTCCACGCATACTCTACAGGATGTGCACGTTGCGGTTCTAGAAGAACGTGGCGGAAGCCATAGGGCTGGACACCCAGCTAAGCTTCATTCACGACAAATGGGGTGCCAGGGTTAACAGGGGAAATGCTTCTGTCTGACTTCAATGGAGACTCAACAGGATGTACATGTTGGGAATTTAAAGCTTGGCGGACGCCACAAAGTCGGACACTCAGTTGGGCTTCGTGTTCAGGAGAAACTGAATTTATATAACATATCAGAAAATAAGATTCAGGCAGTACACCTGGCAACATCAGATGGGACAGGAGAAAGGGGCAAGCGGCGACAGAAATGCTCTTCCCTCTGGTATGACATGACTGTGACTGGTTGATACCACAACAGTGATCTAATTGCAGCTTTTCGAAATATAATAGAAACAACTTCTTCATCACCTACCAGTTCCCCGGGCCTGACATTGCTTCAATACTTCTGTCAAGAGCGGACGGTCTGCCGCAGGTTACTTAACCAGGGTTGTCAGGCCACAAGGTTTCTCATCCGTTTTTGAGAGGAGGGACGGCTTAAATCCAGCAAGCCGCATGCTGCAGGCTGATTCAATAGATTGGCAACTTGGGTAGAATGGCAAGCCACGTTCTGTATTGTCGGCTTTCTGCTTTAAATATGACAGAAAGTTAAGGCGCAGTGCTCAAGCGCAGGGATCATGCCCCCAGAATCCGAACGCTTTCGGGCGGGCCAAACTGATGCAGGGGATATGCGTCATAGGAGGGGAGGTCGCTCAAAGAGATCTCTTGTGGCAGATTAGCTATTATCTTGTTGAGACCTGAAGGAATATGGGTCGGATTTGCGAGATAATATTTAATGTTGATTGAAGAGGCCAGAATTTATTGCTGAGTCTGAAATGGTGAGGTCAACTGATACGAGCAGCCACGCAAGGCAGATAGATATGGCTCTTGTCAGTAATTGACGTTGTCATATCATTCGCTCTTGAACGGTCAATTGAGCTGATACCAACAAGCGCCGGCTTTTTCTACTGCAAACTCCGTCAATAACCTAAGAGGCCCGCACAGACGCCGCGCGTGTCTGGGAAAGCACTCTAATGGCGCTAGTTCTCTTCTAAATAGAGACGGCACCGTCATCCAGTTGATTGCCGGCATGGGTAACGACGATGGGGGGTGCCAGGCGGTCATGGGCTACCCCTGTAGCACACCTCCCGAGCTGACTCTATGACCTTAACATGTCAAGAGCCAAGGCTCGCGACAAGTTTTAAGAAGCGAGGTTGAGCCAACAATTCATAATCCTGGGGCGGGCTGTGAGTCACAGGAAATTAAGCGGTGAAGGAACTCAGAAATTTTCGGCTTGCCCGGACAGTAGGTAGATATGATATCTTTATTCTTGATCTGTCATGTACAAGAAGCAAATGCGTTCAGCAAAGCAGGCCATAGCTTGGGGCTAATGACGTCGCAGACCAAGAGAATTTGCCGGTTGAAACACCACAATTCTAATTAGCGGCTGATCTTTCCGCCAAACCCCCCTCCAGGTTGTAAGGCGGAGGAGGACCCTGCTGATGGACAGGACAATCCGCATTCGTTATTCCGGTTCAATAACATATCCGTTGTCTAAACTGCAAAGACCCGCCCCAAACACTCACTATTTTTGGCGCATCCGATACGCTGACCAAAAACACACTAAAAGCAGCTTGCAGCAATTAGGAATAGCTCTTCAGGACCAACACACAACTCTGGACGCTGGGGCAGTTGAGACCAGTCTTTACGGCGCGGATACTGGAAGCCCCCTCTGGAACTCACACTGCCCCGCACGTTTGCACAAGCAGCGGTACTTCATTGACGCATGTCTCTGTTATTGTCCTGGAAGTATCTCAGATATCTACGTTTTGATTGGAAGTTGTTCCACCATCATCCTGGTTCCTGGGGTCAATGCTGGCACATGCGAAATTGAACTGCTGGTATCAGAGGCACATTCTTTTACTAGACTGATGGCCTTAGCTTTGAGTACTTTTGGTTACGCAGCTTGTAGATCGTGATCTGATTCTCACCACTGTTCATCTTTCAGGCCTGTGTCTGTGACGTTGCGTACAGTGGAGTAGACCCTGCAGAAACGCATGGCTGGTTCTCAGGCACGCACGCTAGCACGTAAGGGTTGCTGGTGGGGGGGCGATTCCCGGCATCGATTGGGTTGCATGCAGATCGGCGATTTTGTTTTGGATGAGCGATCCCCGCTGTACTGGTATTCCACCTACGAAACCATTTCATCGGTTAAGGGATGGACCGTTCGGTCCCCCACAAGGTTGCGAGCTTCCCGAGACATAACAGCTCGCCAAGCAAGGCTATTCAAGCATTTGACAAGAGGCATGTCTTACTGCCTCACGCAGACCCAGCGACCAGGCTTGGAGAGACAAGCTCCATGGCGGCTAAGCAGAATGTGCTGGTCCCTTACCCCACGCGATTCTGATGACGGCATTCGGCTTCTTCCAAACCCTGCCAAATGTTTGTTCCAAATATTCTGTTCCCAAAGATCTCAAGTATAAACTCCTGATATCTAATGATACGGTCACGAGCCTACGATGGAAATGACGAGCCGTCGCTCAGAGTTGCGTGCAATGCGTGCGAGATTTGCAGGCAATTCAGCTGTACTCTCCAATTGCGCTTATCTGGACCGTTACATCACTAAAAAGCCGTTACAGATAAAGTTTCCACAAACCTAATCTCTGATTAGATCGACGAACTTCCTAATCCGAAGCCGTCCCGCGAACCCATAAAAATGGATAGCACCTTCAGCCCTGTGTTTAAAAGGCCGATTGGTTGAACGATGTGTACCTACATCGGCCATCCTTTAGGCCAGGCACCGCTGTGGTATTTATGGGTACTCTGCCTAATTGAACTGCTAGTATCAAGAGTACCCCTTTCTCTGCAGTATACCATCTCGCGATTAAAGTCCCTCAGATAATGCATTTTTACCACAGTAGAGCGTGACTCTCTCTTATTGCTGTGCCACCTTGAGGCTTGTAGCTGTGGCGTATTGATCGGAAGCACGCTTTCGGGATCCGAAGGGATGCCATCAAGGTTAGCCCCAGATGAATTCGTCGAAATAAAGACACAGGAGACCGGTCCCCTACGGGGTCCGCCAATGCCTTTTCGGAATGCTCGGGGCATGGCGTAAGTGGGAACGGTAGGAATTGGTGTACGCAGAGGGGAAAAGAGAAGGTCAAACAGA
>JACYFE010001388.1:0-44568 GCA_014764975.2 Fusarium sp. DS 682 | reverse complement strand
GCTAGCATATCATGGATGCCACACCAAAAGCAAGATACTTCTTCTTGCATATTATTTCTATAGCACAGTTAGTACCCAGTTAGCAGGAAGCTAACAAAACAGACCCCTGAGGCCTGTACCTCTTGGTAATAAATCCTCCATACCGAGTTTGTGGTGTACAACCTGGTCTATCCCTGGCATTTCACTCAAGCCACCTGGCGCCAGGCCGTGGGCCTATCCCTTAGGAGCCGGGAAGGCACCAGCTTGTAAATTGTGGGGCCTGCTCCAGAATTAATTGACTGATGATCAATACGCCACAAATACCAGCCTTAAGGTGGCAGAGCAATAAGAGTTACAGCCGCGATGCAAATTGCATTATCTAAGGTACTTAAAGCCACTATATAATTAACTGGTAGAAAAAGGTATTTTAGATACTTACAACTTAATTAGCTGGAGTCTCTACAAATACCTCCCGGTGCCTTCCCGGCTCTTAAAGGATTCTCCCTGATCTTGGTCCACTTGCACGCCAATTGGTCATTGTGTGCCCATACGCAGCTTGGTCAATCATCTGGGGGCTGTTGCATGCAGTTCGCGATAAGGTTGACCTCTAGTACAGTATAAAGAAAAGCACAAATCTGGGGCCAAGTGGGGTTGTTGTTAACTTATGCGATTGGTTTGGTTTAATCTATCGTTTTGGCCAAGAGCTCAGGCCCCACATAACAAACAATGCCACTTGAACCAACTATCTAAGCAGTGTGTAACACAATTGATTCAACCTGCAACAGCTAACGCTGTGTAACAATAACGATGAAAAGTCTTTCTCTCCAGCCTCACAACCTTTCCCTCTTTCTTCCTTCTGCATCCTTTATTCGTAGACATTTACCACAATCAATCCTGCTTTCCATCTACGTTTACGCTTGGCAATTTCACTTCTATATGGCTGTTCTTCCCGGAGTTCCTGGTATCGAGGCCAGGATTGTCGTCAATGGCAAACCCGCACAGGAATGGCCAATGAAAGACAAGACTAAGCGTCCTGTTGATGCTAAGGACTCTAAAGCTCCAATCACCGCGAACTATGTTGAGTCAGCATCCCAATGCCGATTTGCTATCCGCCTGACCCTAGGTGCAGGCCTTATGGCCCCTTCATCATCCTACAAACTCCCTGAGGCAACCGATGTAATTGGCTTCCGCGTTACTATAGATGGAGTGTATTTTGCGACTTTTGGAGTCGATCTCACTGACCATTCCCCTTACGATTTCGAGTATGCGATAGTCAAAATGCCTAATGGCACCTTGGAGCGAAAATATCCAGTTTTCTCCAACATTGTCTCTGGTTCGTAAATGAACCATATGGAATGGGGATTTCTGCTGACTTGTTATTAGTTGAAGAGGCTGACAGTGACAAGATCAAGGCCGATATGGCCCGTGTCCAGAACATGGGTACTATTCATATTGTAGCTTACGCTATGAGAGAAACTACGGAGGCTATGGAATATTCTGGACAACCTGACAGCCTTCCCGGTATGGAGTTGGCCCATAAGGCCACTATACTGCATGGCCCAGGACTAACCCATGGGACAACGTGAGTCACAACCCTCTTTAGGACGTACAAATTCTCACCAAAACAGGTACAAAAACGAGCCGGTTAACGAGGCCGATCGTCAGAGCCCCCATCCTTTCTCTGTCTCTTTAGCTACCTTGGGCGAGTTCCTCTTTCGCTATGGTGCTAATCGTAAGTCAATAACTCAAAACTATTGGGCTAGCCTGCTGAACAGTACAGGGCTCGTCGAAGGGAAGAATGGTTTTGAACTCCCGGAAACGTTGCCGTTTGAGCCAGGCCCTCGACTTCTGACACAGCGCAAGTACAATGAGACAAAGATGGCAAATGGCACCCCCCTGCTCGATCTTACCGGCGATGATGACTGATAGTGGCCTTTGTGATATGTTGCCTGAAGTGTTCTTTGAGTAGTGTTATTTAGATCTGAATCTGTCCAAGAACTGATGCAAACCGCGAGCCCTACCTCGATAATGGCCGTTTTCAGAGAAAAGTTTTAAAAACCTTTGACAGTACAGGTGAACCTCAGTACGTGGGACAGGGAGGATGCCGCTCCGGCATGGTGAGAATTCAGCGGAAGAAAAAAACAAACACCGAAAATATCAGTGTCGGAGACTTTGTGTCTTGGAAAAGGAAAATAGTGCAGTGAAGTTGCTGGCTATTACATGAACTTACTTTCTCATGTACAATTCAATAAAATTATTATTATTTGGACACCTCAGTGCTCACGACAATCGTCGCAGATAAAACGATACGCATAATTTGAGGCCGATATGATGAATTCGAGGTTTGTGCCTTACAAGCAAGATAAATGGTATCAATTTCAACGTGGGACAAGATGTGCAAATGCCGAGCTCTCTAGGTTGAATCAGGTCAACCGCAAAACCGAAAGGTTTAACAAGATGCATCTCTTAGTAAAGCCCACCAGGCGTACGCATTGCGGTAAGGAACAGCATTTCTGGGAAACCCTATATCGGAAAGAAGAGAGAACAACAGATGAAAGTCAGAAGTGTGCAATGTCAAATACCCCCAAACATTTCCGGGCCTTGCCGTGCGAAGCCTGCCTTGGGGCACAACGGTGTTTGGAAAAGCTTTAGTTTTTTAATTGTTAAACGCCGATACTTTAATTAGAGCTGACATAAAAACAGTTCCCTCTTAACTTCTGCACATATTGGAAGGGGGTAATCTGGACTAATGCAAGAAACCCATTTCTATCTGAATGTTTCTGAAATCTTGCCTAGACTCATTAACCTCTGCAGGTATAGGGGACAGGAAGGTGAGAAGGAATAAGCAGGCAAGGCCACAAAGTGGCTGCCTTGGAAGGTAAAAAGAATCTAAAGCCCCCTTAACTAACCTTGATGTTAGCCGCTTTGAAAAGTTAACTCTATAAATATCATTTCAACTACTAGTTATAAAATTATATTAATGACAGTATTTAATCACATTCTTAATTCCTCAAACAGGTACTACCTAGAAGACAACCTCTTGAACAAGCTTCGAAGGCCTTTGGGCATCTTCTTAGTCTCTACTAAAGTCTGTCTGACAGCTTCCTCGAAGACTTCATTTACACCCTCTCCCATTTTGGCAGAGCATTCAAAATATCCAAAGGCTTCTATAGATTGCGCGACCTTGTTTCCCTATCGGACGTGGTCAGCCATGTCTTTTCCGCTGTATCTGGGCAAAATGGCTTACTTCTTCCCAGCTCACTGGCTGTTGACCAATTTTCTTGAGCTCCGCAATAGTTTTTGGGTCGTCGCGAAGGTCCTTTTTAAGGCCAACAAGGAAAAGGGGCGCATTAGACACGAAATGCATAACTTCAGAGATCCACTGTCTCTTTGTGAGCGACGTTGGGTAAGTCACCAATGCGGGCCAACTCACTTTATATGACACGTTGTCGAACGAGTTGGGTGAGTCAATGGCAAAGCAGATCAAGACCACATGTGTGTCAGGGTACGAGAACGACCCAAGGCGGTCATAGTCATCAATACCCGTAGTATCCCAGAGTGCGAGTTCAACACTTTTCCCATCAACCTCTATGTCGGCAACGTAGTTTTCGAAGACTGTGGGAGGAATACACTAAAGTGTAAGAGAGAGCTTATATCCGGTCAAGAACATAACTTACATAATCTGGGAAAATGCCTCTAGAGACAAGGCTAAAGCAATAGTTAATTTGTTGTCCGCTGAAATCATGTTGATCGAAACTTCCACGAAATACTCACATATAAAGAGCCGTTTTCCCACAACCACTGTCTCCAACAATTACCATCTTTTTCCTGACCTTGCATTAAGAAACAGGTTAGACTTCTTCGCCGTAAAGGTTGCGTTACTGTCTGGGCTGTTGTTTCTCACCTGTGGCGTATTTTGAGAAGTATGTGTATTTTCAGCTGTAGGTGTGACACAATTTCTTTCTGCTACCAGGAATGCTCCTGTTGCAGAAGAGGTCAGGGGGCTTCCGACATTTGACACATCCTCTGGCCGATGAGAACTAGTAATTTGAACCTTGTTGTTTACATTTGATGGTCCAGGGTTTGCAGGCGGCCTGGTACCTGGAGGTCTGGAACTTGGAGGATGGATGCTTGAAGGACGACGTGTAAGTGTCTCAATTGTGGCTGAATTTGGTAGCGCGAAAGCTGATTCAGCATACCATGTTAGCATCAATCTAACTCTTACTCAAAATGAAAGAAATCGTCTACCTGGCAGAGAAATCGGTCGTTGAGGAATAGGAAAATTAATTCCCGAGTGATCCTGTTTCTGGATATCAGAAGAACCAGTGTCATGACATAAGAAGACGACTTTAGTGGATGTTGACTTCTGGATCGCCAGGTCAGGAACGAATCTGTAAGGATCATATTCTTTTTTCATGTCTTCTGTTTGATGCGTATTTGTTGTTACATCGGTGTCATGTAGAACCGTCTTATCTCTGAGATGGGGAACCGTAATGTCAGGGCTTTGGAGATGAGCCTCAGGTGATGTATCACTAGTCAATGATCCGATCGACAATATTGGTGCACTAGCGGAGACCGAACCCTTATTCTCTTCCCCAAAATCTGACCCCAGGACGCTCTCACTACCTTTTTCCGTAGACAGCCTGTCCAATTGTTGGGTGGAGCTTGTGATCTGCGGTGCTGTTTTTGACTCGACATTTTCACTAGCCTGACTAGAGAAGGCATTGATATCTATTGATGGCTTCTCAAGTCGCTGAGTAGTTGATCTCGGCTTGATCTGGGGCTGCTCACAGCCATTTTCCCCTTGACTGGACATATGGCTCTCGCCGCCTGGTAGTTTATCAGGCAGTAGTGCAGAGGTGCTGGGCTTTGAGTGCAGGACTTGCATGTGACTGTCTGGGAGCGTGATGGGATCATTATCCCTATTCTTTATCGATTCAGGAAAGTGTTTCTCTGGGAACCCAGACTCTTCGGATAAGAAAGATTCACCATCGGCAGCAACGCTCCTGGTTGGTTCTAGAATTGCGGCACCGTCTTCATTTTCGAGAACAGCTTCTGGTATAGCGACAGCTTGAGAGCTGGCGTCGAGACTTCTGTCTAGCTGAATAACTGGTTCTGAGGACGCAATCCTCAAGCTAGATCGACTTGAGGCACGAGACGCTGCACGGACACTGCTGTCCGTCTCCCACAGAACATCGTTGCAGACTGATTCGGCATATGAAGTTAGACCATCAAGATATTGCTGAAGGATAAAGTTTTGTCCACCGGTGGCCGACGGGATCTCCCCAGCAGCAACAATAGCCCGTAGTCTAACCAATTCGTCCATGATTTGGGGGATTTGACTGGTGTCTTGTTTGATGTCATGGACATCGGTTCTGATGGCCGTGGTATCGTTCCTAATTGCTTTGGACAAAGATACCGAAACCAACTCCAACACCAAATTCAAAGAACCGCGATGAGCCTCAAGTGACATGCGGAGCCCGGTGACCTCGTTTTTCCCAAAAGTGGCCCATTTTAATACCCCGGCCTTGCCTGCGTGTTTATCGAGGACAGTATTGACCTTGGAGACGACAGCAGAACAAGTATCGATCATGGAAAGAATCTGAGTCTGTAAAGACTCGGGTAAGATTCGATCGTCGGTAACGGCCGTTTCATCTTTAAGCAACTCCAGGACGAGGTGCAACTGGGACAGTTCGCCCGTTATAGATGTGAGGTCGGATCGGGCTTCGCGACAGTCGCGTGTGAAGTTGCTAACAGCCAGTGTCGTCTTGGTAACGGAAGCTAGAAGTCCTACACAGGCCGAGGTTATGGATAGTGGGTCCATCCGTCCTGTGTTACCTGTCGATACGTGCAAGAGGTTATTGTTACTAATGAGAAAATGCAAAGTGATGGCCCATATGAGGAGTCAGAGCAGCGCTAAGCCGCTGCGAGAGTGCGGCTGAGCCTCAGTATCAGCACATAACTTGATATGTGCATATTATCTCTTCAGTGCGCAAGGACCTCCGGGTTGGTCTAGATGAGAGGTTCGGTCCAATTAAAATACGCCAATCAACGGTACATGATTCTTCACCTAAAGTATATGATGCCAGAAGTCCCAGCAATTTTTGCAAGCCGCCCCTACTAAGATCTACTTGAATTATTTCAGGTATTAAAAAAGAACCACATTCACGCCTGTAAGGTCATGCTGCCATTGTTTTCTTAAATGTGTTCTTGCAATTTCTTCAGACTTAAGAAGTAGTGATGTAGTCCTCTCTAATAATATAATGAATCGATTAAGATGTATATAGGTTAAGCGTGTCTTGCAGTTAAAGGCTTTAGGGTATCTTCTTCGCTCGGCTTAAAAGTGCTTCCTCGGTTCATTAACCTTGCAAATCGATAAGGAAATCACGAATTATTTAAACCGTCCACTAACCTCGACGCCTATCTCGGCAAATAGCACGCAATGGCACTTTAGGGTGTTAAGAAGCCATCCCCTGTTAAGCCACGTAGATCAACAGACTTATGAACACCGGATAACAGCCAGCTTAATCATTCATTAACAGTCCTACTTTGCTTAGTACCCGCATCCACTCGACGTGAATGGCTATGACTAGTCGGCCACATGGTGAATGACGGTAAACTCCAAGACGATAAATGCAATGTAACTGAGCAACATGGTTCCTCCAATACAACGATCAAACCTTTCGCCGTACCAAACGGTTATTGTGATGTTGAATGTTGGAGGTTTCACCCTCAACTTCAGGATTAAGGTTCAGGATTAAAGTTTGAAGTCCTAAACTTAGATCGTAGGACTGTCATCTAGGACTTTCTAGGACTCAAGTCCTAGAAGGAACCAGTCGAAGATATAAGGTCTTAATAGTCCTTCGATTGCGACAGGAAAAAGAAAGATACACGATTCACCTTAATATCTGACATGTGAGCGCTAGTGTAGATCCCCAGAGGATACATAGCTCAGGGATATTGACATTACCCCAATTAAAATTCCCAGACGTATCAACCATTACAATGCCGAGGCAAAGCGACAGGAGGAAGACATTACTCCCAACGGTATTAGCCACGAGAATCCCTATGTGGCCCCGGTTCCCACTCAAGACAGCGACAAATTTCTCAGGCAGGGTGGTGGCGATGGCAAGAATAATAATACCAAACAGCACGTCGGAGAGACCAATGGCGTCTGTGATGTTAATGGCGGCATGCGAGAGAACATAACCTGCCAGGCAAATGGCTAAAAAGCCGAGTAATAGGAACCCAAAATGGTACCCGAGGCTCCGTCGCCTTCGCTGGCTTGAGGCATTTGTGGCCATGACCACCTCGGTACTACCACCGTCCCCTGGGTCCAGTTCGTTCCTATCCTCAGGCTCCGGCTCCTCTTGGCTCGCCTGAACTTCATGCTGTCGGCTATTGACAGGCCTCGTCGATTCTGTCGATAACGTGTCACTTTCATCATCGCTGCTATCATCATCTGAACCTTCAGGTGCGGTGAGACTTCCTCGACTAATAGCCCAACCTATGGAGATCAGGTAGATAGCGAAGAGCGCAATCAAGACAGAACCACATACTAACCAGATGATCTTATGAGAGAAGTAGGTGATTGGCGCGATAAAGGTGGTGATGATAAGCAAGAGGAGCGAGTACATCCGGGAGCTCCTATCAAACTGAAGGTGCGAGCCCCGTGGACGGAACAACAGCCCGAGCGAAAAGGCGCCAAGGATATTCGAGATGGCTGATCCGATGATATTTCCTACTGCTAATGAAGGTCGACCCTGTGCAAGAGAAGCAACAACGACAACCAGCTACGATCCATTTAATCAACAGAGTGAGGAAGATAGAGAAATGACAAAGTGGATTAAAGCCTTACCTCTTCCCATTCTGCGCCGGCAGTAAGCAGGGCAATTACTGTGTCTGGAATTCCCGTCCGACGGGCAACGATAGCAGTATGGTCGACGAATTTATCGGCGCCGAATTCAAGAAGGAATAGGGTACTAAGGAAGGCGGCGACATTGTAGGCGATGGCGTTACCGTTGACCATGACAAAGGTAGAATACGTGAAGATGGATGGGGAAAACAAGAGATGAGATCGGCGGATTTTGTGTCGTAGTGGGGAAATCTGCCTAACTGATGTAAGAGAGCGGAGAGTTTTTAGTGTCTGGGTGGCGATTGCCGCTAAATCTTGAGCTGTTTGCGAATTATTTAGTTGATCGATTGTCAATTCTCCATTAGCGTTTATAGCGCGGACAGCGACAGTGCGTATTTTCTCTGCTCTCGTCTTACTATAACCCATATTCTGACTTCCTTCCCGTTGATTAGAGATTGGATGGCTCGGCAGAGATGCTAACAATTTTACTTCTCTTGCCGTATTTCTTTAACGTAATGTTTCAGAGCGCCGGAGTCTCACCATCATACTCTATCTCAACAGTCAGCAATCTGCGCATCTAAGCTAGAGAATCAATACAGTTATAACCTGGCCCTGCTGCGCTTACATCTAAACCTTTCTGATGGAAATCCAATCTGGATTTTATTCTTTATGGTTGTATCGGGCAAGCCGCGCTAGTCCCCAAATGTTTCGTCTGTTACGTAGCCTGAGAAGCGTCCCCTCACTCTCGTCATCACTCTCCTAGTGCCTACGCTAGAAACACTAGGCCAGGAACCTCGGAGAGCCTCGCAAAACTCCAGGTATTTTAATTTTTTTTAATTTTTTTTTAATAACTGTAAGACGGAATTCCGTGCCAAACGGAGTTCCATGCGAACCACCTAGATAATTTTAGTTCGCTGTAAATCTCAATAAGATTTGCTTGACATTCTGTATCTATCGAGACGGATTTAGCTTGATGCAACAATAAGCAGTAAGCTGACATGAGCAACCCTACTAGGATTATCGCGAATCCTTCAGAGTTGATTACAAATCTTACATCAAGCTTAAAATAACTGAGATTCCCACTTCTATATAGTCTTTGAACTGATGTTGATAGTTCAGATCGATCTCAAACATCAACTGTTCTGTACGCTTGTTATTATCTCCATAAGCCAAGATGTCTTCCTACCTTCCTTCAGAGACCGACGAGTCTCTCATTTTGTCTACAGTGAGCAGCTTTCACGAATACTTTAGTTCGCCACCTCCTTTCACAGAGGGCTCACGCTTCACGCTACCCAATGCACTGAGCGTCGTTCCGCTTCCACCTAACCTCGGTGGGCTCACAATCGAGACATTCGCCGATATGTACGAACGAGTGGGCGGACTCCTCGCCAAGCAATACGAAGTCGGAATAAAAGGCTTCAGACACCAGCTGGCAGAGCCAAAGGCAGAGGTATGGGTGTCTGGCAATATTTCTGCTGCACTCTTGGGTTGGTCCGCCTCCATCGACGGTCGTGAGAATTTCGTGCACACACTTCATCTCTGCATCCTCCACCGTCTACAGGAAGGAGATTCGACTGATTCCAACCCGTGGCGTATATCGGGGCTCATTGATATGCAGCATCTTCCCCCTGAGGTACCAGTGCCAGATATCGAGACTGGCCCCTTGATGGAGATTGTTGGCCTGTTTGAAGCTCTGCTTGCTCATATCAAAGCACAAGACTGGGAGGCTATCCTTCCATTGCTGCTTCCAGGTGCAGGTGCTACTATATCGCGAGATGGCCAGGTCCCCAAGACATTCATGTGGCCTGAGTGGATCGAGAAGCTGCGTGATGAAGCGCAGAGTGGTCTTGTACCCGAGAGGAAGCTCCTCAATTGTGAGGGGAGGCGTTGTATGGACCTAGCATTTCTATGGGTGCCATTTGTACTTGAGGTTGAAGGTCGAGAACAGGTCCGGGGAGTTAGCGTTCCTTCTTTCAGGTTGGAGGAGGGAAAATGGCTGATCAGTGGGCTTCAGGAGACAAGCTGGCGTTTAGATAAGTGATAGTTGCTTTCGCTTCTGTATAACTCTAATTTCTGTATTTAATGGAAATACACTGTTCTCAACAGAGGAGCAGTAAAGGAGTGGAATTCGTACCTGCCGGACCTATAATGGGCGGTCAGTGAATATGTTAGTCATTGTCCTGACACCCCAACGTCCAACTTGTCAAACGTGAGTTTATTCTTACAACCCCCATCGTCATACAAGCAAATCCCCCAGCCGCAAGGGCGGGAAAGTTTCAATCAGACGGTCCATACGGGCACGGCTGATAAATCCGGACAGCTGAGTGAGTAGCCTCTCCATTCTGTTATGGACCGAGATGATTTCAGATGATCGATCTACAGCGACGAGAGTAAAGGCTAATATTGCGGCAGCATTCCCTGGTGTCAGACCGGATACATCAACTTCTCGCGGTCTAGCGACTCCATGATCTATTCCCGCGCGGCCTCAGCCTCGAGCTCGATCTCCACCTCATAGTTTACAGGTCCTACAAACTCAGACCCTAGCCATGATGCCACTTCATCCTTTTCCGCGCCCCAACACCGCGGCGTCGTCCATGATGTCCACATACAACGAAGATGGTGCTGACACGTCAGATGCAGATAGCATCTACGAGTTTCTGCAATGGCGAGATTCAGAATCTCATGCCGATCGTCGTGGTATATAAGACCAAGTTGAAACGCTATGGATTGGCGCTTCAAAATTTGGCTCCCACTACCAGTGCCAGTACTTCCGCTGAGGGTCAAGATCAAGCATGTATGGGAAATGATGGGAAGGGAAGATGGCGTAGGGGAGGAAGGGTAAAGTAAATGATACGATGGAGACTTAGGATAAGATAACTTGAGATTGTTTCTGGTCTGGTCTTCCTATGGCTGGCAGTTTGATGTTCTCGTTAATCCACAGCAAGGAACAGAGAGAGATCTTCGATCGCGGCAACTCCTTCATTTCACCTTCCATCTCCAGCAGACCTATATTTCTAGACTTGCCGACATTCTAACCAAATTGATGGCATCGAAAGTCCCCTCCTATATCGGCTTGCACAGCTTTCTCCCGATGTTTAAGGCGAAGAGTAATGGCTAGAGAGGTGGGAAGAGCAACCTCACCACGTACATCCCGAGAACTTTGCGGCATAAACAAAGTACTTTATTCAGGCTGAGCTGATTGACATGGGCAAGATTCTTATGCACAAGTCTGCTGTGGTTAGTTGGAAGCATGATGAGGCTGATAGGGAGGGCATCCTCCTCAAATGGAGGCGCATGAGAGTGGACAACTGATAATGATGGATGTGGAGAGCTTGCCCGAATTGATGCTGAGTTGCCAAGAGGGCTTGAGCAGATTGGCCTTGCTACTAACAGTGAGCCAGTAAGACAGCATCAGGTCCATTTCCTGAACAGGCCGATGTTTCAAGTGAGATGTCAGAGGTTGAGAAACTCTCTGAGAGGTTTATTTAAAAGGGCCTATTCCTATGTGTCTGCGAGGTTAGTTAATCCCTTTCCTAGCACGTTGGACCACCGTTGTGGCCGGTGGTTAACCAGAGAGGATACTATAGCCCAGACTATGTTGATAAACAGGCACGGGAACAACCTATGATCGAAAGTCAACAGGCTGAGAAAGCTGTTCAGCCTCCGTCAAAGGTAATTCCTAATGCCAAACACGGAAGAAAAGTCCGAGGCCTCTCCATTGTCTCGACAGCAGACAGAAGATGCCGAGCCTTCCTCTCAGCCTTCCAATCGCTCAACTGATCAAGCAGCTTACATCTTACCTCCACGATATACTTGCCCTTTGTTCCTCGCTTGTGCCCTTCGCTTAATCTGTCAATAGATTTCTGTATTATTTTCTTGGCCCAGTCGATAAAAGCTTTGTGCTTCCCCAGAATTTTCAGTCCGACATCTCCTACGATGTTTTGCGTACAACCAGCTATGATATTCTGCGCAGAAGGAATAGTCTCTGAAATAGCAGAAAATGTAGAAGTCAGCTTTCTGTATCTTTATCATCTTTATCTGGTGATGTTCTGAATCCAGCTTGTTGGGCTTTCTAATGAGGTTTGTAAGCTGTTGGTTGAGCTTTTTTAGGGTCAACCCAAGTTCTTTACTGTATCTGATGATTAATGTAGCAGCATTGAGCTTACCTTGTGGCGATCTTAGTTGCTTCTCAGTTGAGGTGAAGAAGTCGTAGTATGTTTCCCAGCGATCGAGAAGAATCTTTCTTCGCGTAGGATATTATCAATAAATTCCAACTTTCTCGCAGTATCTCCCAGTTAGTGTCGCTCCTGAGGGCTATTGTTGTCATCAAATTGAAAAGGCAGATTCAGTTGCCATGTTTCAGCAATACTTCGAATCTTGGTCTCCAGCCCCGACTAATAATGATAGGTGAAAGAGGATTTGTAGAACGAAGGGCGTCACCAGGCAGGGGACGAGACTGACGATGACGACTGACAAAGCGAACAGCCACCAATTGTGGATATTGATGTCTAGAATGCAAATCTTCACCCCACTGATTACTCTAATGCGCTACTAAAAACTCTTATTGCACTTGCGGTTGCCATAGTGGTCACTACCGACCTGTATTCGGTCTACACCTACACCTTCACCTACACCACTCGCATGGCGATATCTCCGATAAGACCGTTTCCTAACTTAAGATGAATTCTCTCCACACCTCTTATCATCCATTGATGAGCTATCACTTGCTCTTCAATGTCAATCGCATTCCACGCGCCGAGCCCAATTCAATCCGGCTTATGATTCTACCAAAGGCTAACGCCATGACCACAGAGGAGATGGATGCTGCCATCGTGCTGTGGATGGTGCTCTCGATAATGATTAAGGCTTCAAAACAGACGAGGCGTGGTTCGATGCGATGCGATGCAGCTGGGACCATTTGAGGGGGCTAAGAAAGGGGCGGACAGGGTGTTTGAGGCGCTGCAGACGTTGGCTTGAGATTCAGATGAGTTGTTGTTAGGTTGGGAGTGACAGAGAGTTTAGAGGAAAGGGGAGGCAAGGATAAATCTGTGTGTAGGCAGAATTGTCTTCAGTTCAAGATGCCAGACATTGCTCTTTGTCATGATAGCCCCATCTGACGTATCACATGCCAGCACACAAAGTGCAGCCTCATGAGTGCTTCTCGAACAAGCCCTATATCTCACTACGATGCTTCTCCCTGGTTGAGAGATTGACACAGAACAAAGGCTTTCTGCAGCGCAATTCTGTCCTCACTTATGGTGGAGAGTACCCCGAGGGCGGCGAGCAACAGTCGTCGGTTTTCATAGAGCTCAATCCAGCAGTACTAGGGGGAATTCAAGGCTTTTGATACCTTAGGCTGTAGCGAAAAGTAAGAGGCAGCTTAATGTTACCGTTTGATACTTGTATAAGTTGATGCGTTGATGGCAGGATCACTGTAAGCGTTATGATGCAAGATACAATTAATAGCAAGGTTGAGCCTGGTTGTCTGCTTGACCTGGTGTATGCATCTAATGTTTGCTCGCAGTGCGTGTTGGAAGATGTGCTCCGGCGACACACCATGTTGCTCTCTAGGCTAATTCCTTCTATATTTTTATAGGCGCCCCCTGCTCCTGCGACGGGCATCCCCTACTATTTAGTGACTTTCAGGGTCGATTTGCTCCTCAATCTCCCCTGTAACTTGGTGCAGGAACCAACGTTCCCCGCCATAAATTGTTCTGCAGGCTAACAATATTTGCTTTTTGGGCAAATGCTATAGCTCCTACAGTACGGCAATCACCTCGCTAGTACCAAAGAGCTTCACTCAACTAACCCGAAATCTCTTCCCACGCATTCGTATCGCTTGCAGCGTTTCCGCAACCTTGGAACTCATCGCTGTTGAAAACCCCGTTGCGACGCCTCCCGCTCAAGCCTCCAACCTCCCCAACGACGCGTTTTGCGCGGAAGAAGAGGTCAACCTCCATAAAGCGACAGCAATCACCGAGAAATACATCACCAATAGCGCTCGCAGCATTCGCGATGCCATTATTAATAGACATAGCACCCATTTGAGGCCACCCTGAACCTCTCGAGATCGGACATCCTAGAACTGCCGCTGTATACACGACCCGATAAAACAAATCTACCATAATGTCCTTAAGAGCGTTCGTCGCCGCGGCCAGAACAATCCCCAACTGAAGGTTGACGATATGCGCTGCACTTTGAACCACTTCGACGTAGGCAAAAGACAACGTCGAGGTGACCGCCGGCGAGAACAAAAACATGACCAACAGCGGTCAAGAAGTTCCTCAAGAACGATGAGCTCCGTTCCTCTATCAACATCTGGGCTCTCGAGCTTGGCTTGAAGCGTCCACCGGGAACTCGCTTGGGAAGCACTTTGCTTCCCAAGTTATCTCGGGTAGAGCTCCCAAGCGTGCCCGTACTGTCGATCCTGAAGGCCCAAGCCGACTCATACTCAGCAACCTAGTTGCTCTCCTATCGAGACAACATAGTCAACATGCTCAAACTCCCACCTCATCACTAAACTCACCCAGACTCTTTACAGCCGCCTTTGACACCAGCCTCTCTGGCTTACCGCGACCGACCAAACTGCCCCACGCGACCACTCATCTCACCAAGGTCTCCACCACGTTTGCCAGGGAGACAGACAACGAAGCTCATGGCTGCAGCACCAAGATCGATGAACTTACTGCCTGTATCCCCACCAACCAAGAGTCCCACTCCAAAGGCGCCCACCAAGACACCACCGAGGTGACGGCCTAGGAAGTTCATATCGGTAAAGAGAAGGAAAGTGATTCCGATGATCCAGACCCAAATTGAGGCGTGTACGGCGGATAATTGGCAGTTAGAAGAGACCTTCAGAGCAATCAGTGAGAAGACTGGTGACTTTGATGTATCAGCGTTGCTCCAGCTCCGCCCGGTGGAGTGGCTTCACTGATAGAGATTTTAGCAGGGCGGGACATTTCACTAATTGATCTTTCGGATCATATTTGAAGCAATGTGCCTGTTGATCCAGCTCTGGAGATTGATTGAATGAGTTGGACTGGCGAACAGATTTCACAGGTAGGGGAAGAGAGCAATAAAATGGCAATATGTATAATAGCCAATTGCATCGGTCTGCATATGTATAGCGATAAACTCCCTGTATAGACTGCAGCTTGGTTGTATTCTGCTCGGTTTGTGTTGCATGTCACTCCATCCCGTCATCTCGGCTCATTCTGTTGACTCCCGGCGCTGGCTCCGGAGTAGTGGGGCCGGATGTCCGGAGGGGACGGTTTTGCGCACTGAAATAATAGATGGATATGTCGCGTAATAATACATTCGATATCCATTGTGAATTTAATCTGGTGGCTCTCGTTCGACATTGCGCTTACTTATTCTAATGGTAGACTAGTCGAGATAGATCATTATTCTTCCCGTCATCGAAGCAAGACACACAGACAATACCAAAAGCTTACCATCGCATCTTTTTTCTCTATTTTAAGTACAGTTCATCCGCGCGACATCAAACATGATTGTTATTTGTTCTACGACGGCCTGTGTGCTTTCCGTAACGCATAAACTTGCAATAGTTCGTTTTCTACGAGCCCCATTCACGTGTGCATGTGGATTTCTTCAATGTTGGATGGTAGTGACCTTAGAGAATGCAGCTAGGCACCCGCAGCTTCGCGACGAAATCTATCACAGGTCAGGCTAATGAGTGCGTCCCTTGCGAAACGGGATGAACCGAGCTTGGAGCGTTGTTTTGGGCTGAGTTAATCGGACCTAAAGCGACGGCACGTGACGACCCCGGTACCGTGGGTCAGATGAACAGAACCTTGGTGGCTGAAACTGTTCAGTGCCCATAATCGGGATATAACATTAGGCTTTCATTACCGTCCATGAATTCTCAATTCAGCCTCAGCACCAAAAAGTAAACAACACACAGGATGGACGCAGCAAAAAGGCGTTCTTCGAAGACTCAACCTCCTCCCTTCTCTTGTGTCTCCTCCTCTTTTTCCTAGTCATCATCAGTGCCAAGAAAGATAACATCGAATGCCTTCCAACAGCCTCGCCACCACACAACCAACAACCCTTCACTTCCGAGCAGATAACCAATCCAGCTCAGATGAAGTAAGTCGTCTTTTCTTCATTCGCCATGTGCTACTCACGAACGCACCTGACCAGACACACGCACTAGGCACTCACTCCTTGTCTTGCGAACGACCCAAGGTCCGAAAAGCCCACAACGAAGCAATGGCGAGCCGATCCTCCTCCTCTTCCAAGGGCGCCCCGTAAATCCGACCCCGTTCAGACGCCCAATAAATGTAACAAACCGACCGTGGAAGAGATTTCCCATTTCCTCGCCCAGCTCATGGCGATTACCGACGACGACTTCAATACGCGTCTCCAAGACCAAGTCAATCGCAATGTGTTTGGGCATCTCCTCAATGCGGCACGAATGCTTCAACCGAAAAAGGAATAACGCGCTTGTGGCTGCTATTCTGGGAGTCAATTACCAAGACATGTGCATGAAATGGTTCAAGAGGAAGTATAAGGAAGCCGCTGCGAATGTTAAGCGACGTGAAGCTGATGCCAGGGCTGGAAGCGTGATTCAGAGGCAGAACGACAAGAAGGCTGAGTATTTAGAGCTGACCAAGAGTCTCGTCTTGGCGAAGCGAGTCCTTCTGGCCTACAAAATGGAAGTAAATAAATGCACCGAGGAGTTGGTGGGCATGGACTTGGCTCAGCTGGTTAAAATTCCAGCGGAGGAGAGCATTGAAGTGCACTTGATCAAGCTAGAGTCTTGACCAAGGAAATGATGGATAGATCATAGTCTTGAGTATATTTGGATCGATCTTACTGCTATAGTTTGGGTCTTGATCGGCTGTCGGGTCTTACAACACAGTTCTGCCTTTCTTATGTTGGTTTATTGGGCCGATTGAATGCGCTGCAGGTTAGGACCGAAGGATAACTAAGGCACTGCGGAGAATAAACCGAGCTGTGATTAAAAACTATCCTTTTTTCTGCAGGCAATAAACACCTTGGTAATTTTATCATTATTCTTTGGTCTAGCTTGGTGTATTCAATTTGTTAGTCACCTAGTCAATTCCACAACAGTCTGTGCTGTACAGCTTGCGACTCACTCGTGTCTTGGCTGGTGAGCTACATTAGGGTTTGGCGTGGAGATAATGACATCAGCGACACAACCCAGCGCCCCCATCTTCATCGGTAGCGGGTGGAAATGCGTCTCGCTTACCACCTTGTGGTTCGAGTAAGTTCATGTGCTTAATAGGTCAATTGGCGCCAATCCCAATTCACACTTCAAAACAAACGTATAAATATAAGAAATTCTGCCACTACGATCAGCGGCACGGCCCGTGTTGAAAATAAACTCCAAAATGGGTCAACCCAGATTCCCCATTGATCTCAACGACATCACTTATTCTTCCACTTTCTGCCAGAGGTAGCTATCTTACAGTCTTAATAGTAACCTTGCGATATTAATTAATACTATATACTTCTTTAATACTTCTACTACTTATTAATAATTTTTAGTAGTTAATACTTAATGCGATTTCCTGAGGTTAGCAGCTAGAAGACCTAGAGCTAGCCTAAAAAGGTCTAGCTGCACCTTATCGCAACTTATCCATTAGCTAGACTTATCTCAGCGCTCTAGGAGTTAGTGGGAGTTATAGCGCTATACAAGCGTGCTGACTTGGATGCCGCTACCCTAGATCAAGTCGCAGGCAATTGGCACCATCCTCTGCATCTGTCACAAACTGAGTAGCTTTATGCGCACACAAGGACAACAAAAGAAGAAATCGACGTAAAAGAATCACGCGGTATAAAGGTGAGTCAAGTGACGGTGACGAGAGCGCGATTAAGCGTGTAAGCAGGAGAGATTATCGCAACTGTTCATTCACAGCCCACGACAATCTCAACCCCAGGTCACATTTGCGAGTTCCTCCGCTCCGTACATCAAGCCTCTCTTAATCAAAACAAAGGGCGCAATAAGGCAACAACACATACACCAAGAAATAAATTGAACGTGCGGGTCAGGATAATCCTTCTTTGCATTGGCGGTTTACCCCAGGCAGTACCCGAGCATGGCTATGATCACAAGGACATTGCCAAGTCAGAAGTCGTGTCTTGAATGCGAGACATGGAAATTTGTCGACTATATCAACAGTGACGCGAACCCCAGGTAAGCCTGCTCATCATATTTTTGGGCCTGGCTATCGGTAACTCTGGCCTGTCGTTGGCCCTGAGCTGAGTAGGAATGACTTCACTGCGGAGGCGAAAAAGCATGGAAGGGGTTGATCCATTAACATTCAATTCCTTGCAGGCTCGATAATAAGCATATTAATTTCGCCAATATCACTAAACCAATTCATAAGCCCAAATATTCCCCAATGACGCAAAAGATGTTCTCCTATTACTGTAAAACATGGCCAACTAAAACCTCCATACACCCATATGCTCAACCCAACACACATTACTCCAGGAGCTCACACCAATTTTCAGCTTGAGCGGCTTCCTCATCCATCTGTGAAACCATTGGCTGCCCTCTGCGCTTCAGCGGCTATCCACTGCGCCCTTTGATGGGATTTCTTCGCACTCATGATGCGCCTGAGATTGTGAAACTTTCTGTTCGTTTTTCCCAGTGCTTTTTCATTACCTGCCAGCTTTACTTCAAGACACTGAGAGCTCTGTGGCATGGGGGCGTAGTAACTTTCTGCAATATCGAACAGAAGCTGCGCGCCAGCCAGCTGGAGGTTGGTGTTGACCTCTTGTTGCGAATCAAGGGCCTGGGATAGTCTTCGGTATCCGACATTGGGAGTGTCTCTGCGAGCATCGACGGGACGAGTGGCGAGTCTCTCTTTGAGTTTCCGCATAGCCATTGCAAGTCGCTCTCGGTCTTCGACGTTGGCAAATTCTTCGATACCTGCCTGCTCCAACTTAAACGTCGTCATGGTGATTGCACCCTCGGCTTTGTTGCACGAGTTGACTCCTGCTTGGAGCTTCATCCCAAGCTCGTAATGGTTGTGCGTGCTAAAGTGCTTTTGAGAGACACTACAGATACAGGCTGCTTGCCCGATGCCTGTGTGTTGTGGGTCGGCCAAATACTTTGGGGCGGAAGCGTTTGAGGCTGGAGTTGACGCTGAGATACCCTCGTGATGCTGCCAGATGCTTTCGTGATGCTGAATTGACCATCCTCCGTGCGCCGTAGCTACGGCGGCCTCCCAGTCGAGCCATCAATAGATAGAAGCACATGCATCATTACCGTCCCACCGGGATCAATCTCCCCGGACATCGGTGGATCTCTCTGGGGAACCAGCCGGTATCCCCCAGTCCCCCCTCGCCATATCACGCGTGTTCTCTGCTGCTGTGATGGACATGTACCCTTTGTTCACAGCTTTTCGCGAATACCGATGAGGGTCCCAGAGTTTGATGAGTAGGTAATTGGATTGTCCTTGCAGTATCATGCGGGTGATATCTTTGATAGCAAAGACTACACGGGGAGGAACTCCTCAGTGTTTGTGCAAACGTCTTCGTTCGACCAGCTCAAGTCGCCCCAGGCTGCATTGTTGGCGGCGATGGCTTCGTCAATGGTAGGAGGAAGATCGGAGTTTGAGGCCATGATACGTGACCTGTACCGTAAAAAGAGTCAGTGACGTGAGATGGGATGGAGAGATACAAACAAGATCAAAGAGCAACAGTAGTAGACTAACGTTAAACGATCAAGGCTTGCATTGATCATTGCCAAGAAGTCAGGATTTGCAGAGATGAACACTGGAAGAGTTAACGAATCTCGGCAGGCCTGATTGAGAATGGAGAGAAGTCGGTTTTGAGGGCAAAACGGTCCAGGCCTACCTACCTTCGGAAAAGAAAGGCGGACAAAATTGAGAGATGTTGATTCCATGGCTTTCTGTTTCGCTTTCCGGGAGCATACTTTATCAATTCCACCTCAGCCGAGTGTTTGTTCGTAGTGGCTGTCGAAGATGCAGATGCGGCGGCAGAAACGGGAGTCAACGTCATGACGGGTATCGATGGGACGCAGAGCGCGTTTGTAGGATCGGGGACGTTGCGTTGACAGCCGAGGGCTAGCAAACAGATGTGAAGAGGTATAGAGACGATTCAGCGGCCCAAGTTCACCTCTCAGGGAATGTTGCGACACGCCTGGGTCGAGAACGGGAGCGGCTTTGAAGGAAGACGATTTGACGCGCGAGCCTCATGCCGAATTGCAGTGTAAGTGAGCACTGTAGAGATCTTGGCATCAATCAGGCGAAATGCTTAAAATCGGGAAGTGGCGCTTTATAGAAAGATTTGAAGATTGGCCACGATGTTTTACCCAACGGCCGCTGCCTCTCCGTTGTTTGACGGACGGGTAAGGGTCGATGAAGATTTCCAAACACTGCAAAATGCTGGTCGGCCAATGGGATGATATTGACAGGGAGATTGACGTTGGCCCAACGTCGGGTGGATCATCAAGTAGAGGGCGACCGCCACCTCGTCTCACTAAGTGACTTGAACACGTTTAGTGCAGGCGAGAAGTCCGACCGTTTTGGTATGCCTCCTCGTATCACACTTGTTATCGGCATGCATTTGTCCTGAAAAATTTGGTATGAGTCGGTAGGTTAGGAGGTCAAAAGGTTGAGTCGCCTTTGTGCGAGTCAGATGTGAGGGCGTTCTCAAGAAACAGATAGATCTTCTCGCGTTAGACTTGCAAGATGTGCCTGGCACAGAGCCTGGTACCTGGGATTTTACAGGGGCTTGTTTTAGCTAGCGTGAGCAGCCTTGTCACGTCTGTTCTCTCTTTTCTCTTCTCCTCTCTGGTACGCACGGTAGCTGAACCGATAAGCGATCAGATCAACAAGTGGAAAGTAATAACCTACTGAAGCGTTACCTCGCGGGTCTTGGTCGTCATCGCGATATCGGCATTATGATCAGCGCTTCGATCCAGGAATTGGACTCTCGGATCAAGTTCAGTAGCCTTCGTGCGAACCAGATCTCAAGCAAGATCTGAGGAAACAGGGAGATCTCTCAAGTGCGGGGACAGGTGAGACCTTGCAAGTGAGCCGGCCTGTCTTACACCACACAAAGAGATTAGCTCACCCCTTTGGCTTGCAAGGCGGGCTACCTGTGATGCAGAATACACCGACCCCACCCCCCCTGGCAAGGGCCAAGCTTACCCATTCCCAGTTGGGTTTCCTGTGCGAGGTACCATCATGGATGATCCCTGCCAGCTCCTGCCTTCGGGAACGTTTAGCGTCTGTTTGTTTAGCAGGGAGCCAGGTTTGCTCCCTATTGGATGCTGATTCCAGGTCGAATGCCCTCAATTTCAACGTCAGTCAGAAAGTGTCGGCGATGTTCTGATGTTCTGATAGAATAGGCTTGGGGTATTGCTGTGGCTATTTATGGTGGTATGGGGATCGAAGAGGATGACTTTTAATAGAGGATATCACCGAACTGTCATCAACAGCCTTGTTTCTCGAACATTTTCCGTTTACTACAGCACCATTCAATATATACCTCCGATCTGCCCGGTATACAACTGCCGAATTAGTGCAAGTCCTTCTATCCTGCTAAACCACCGGGGACAGAGACTTTTGGGCAAGTTGAATCGTTATTAGGCAAATGGCCAGAATGCTTACTCTATCTTCATCGTATGACACATTCTGATATGCATCACAAACACTACCACAGCAAAAGCGCAAGCTTATTAAAAGGCTTTTCCTCGCAAATTACATAGTACATCAGTGTAAAGATTACCGAAGCAGACCATCGCCCTTTAGCGCCTTAGCACAACGCAACGTTTCAACGACAATTCGCCATGAAATACACCGTTCAATGGTCAGGAGAGTGAATGCAAACTCGAAGCTTTTCTCGAATGCTGATTCTTTTCTGGTTTCTTGAGCGATTTCAAGTGGACTTTAGCAGCCTGTATACTTGTCGCGAAGTAAGAGACTGTTATATAAGCGTTGGCGTTTCACCTACATGGTCCACCTGACCAGAGCTGCAATATGATACAGTTAGCTTACTGAGCCTCAGTGTTCAAAGTCAGGTACTTTAGGCTAAACCACCCTCAAATGCAGTATTTACTCTTATTGTCTTCTGACAGTGCAGTTCCCAAGGGCCTACTACTTGCTTCACAGGACCGAAAAGAACCAATCCTTTGGGTCTGGCATTTAAACTAAGAGTCTTTAGTCTAGAACTATCACTGAACGTAGCATTCGTTGCGGTATTGCTATTAATATGCTGGATTGGTCTCATAACGGGGCATTTCTCAAAGGATTGGGTCGGGCTTTGCAAGCTAACTAACAGTCTACAAATGGCCACAGCTATGTGATATATCGAAGTTCCAAATGATATTGTCATGAGAGCTGATTTAACTTCAGAAAAATCATAAGAACGTAGCATATTTAAAACCATGTTGATCTGGATGCCAACATTGATCTTTGCCATATGAATCGACATGCGTTGACGCCGCATTTGTGGTAGACACGGGGTCAGAACATCACTAAACAACAGCGGTGCATTAGCTCGGATGCGCCAGGGTCGTGGGTTTGTGATCTGTCACATTAGTCTTGAATATCCCTGCTTAGCAAAAACTGCACCTTGCGAGGTTTTACAGGGTTGGATTTATGGTTGAAATGAGCGGTGAACAATAGCCTCATTGAGGAAAGAATGAACACAGAGATTAATTACAAGGGACAGATTACCATTGCGCAAGCCACAAGCTCTATAGGTGGGGTGTCCTCACGAGCTGGGGTATCACACGCCCCTCCAAGTGTCAGAACGAGTAAAAGCCACTGATTTACATACGCCCACGTAGAACTACGTCGCTGGTTTAGATCGCTAGGCTTGCAGTAAATGCCATAATCGCGTCCCAATTACTCAGCCGGTGATTCCCTGTCTTCAAGGTATGTTTGTATCAGTCGAGGTGCTCCATGACAATACCTGGGGCGTCATTAGTAGGCTAGTGCAGTGTGATATGATTTGTCGGGACAAGTGGCTTGCCGTCCATCCTGGCCAGCTCTCCAAGCCGAGTAAAAGTGTCTGTGGGAATGCGTGTGCTTGATGGTGTGGTAGATCAAATACCAAACCCTAATGCCGAAGCCAAAACAGAGAGTATTATGACCGACTACAAGAGGCGTTGGTCTCACGGCACATATGTTCCCTAACCACATTTTCTTTCCCATTTATATGTTATTTTCCCAATGGGAGATCAAGAAACGACTGGTGGTTTAACTAACCTCGCCTCTTCCTACTCAAACGACTGGAATCCTGACATGGCTGAGCCATGGGTACTGGCAACGAACAATGGCCAGGTCGACCAAACGAGCTACACCATCCAGACGTTGTCAATGTATTTGACAACCCGACAAAACTGGAGCGTACTTACGGCAGGCCTGGACGATGCCCTACTAACCCTCCAATCCTCGGACCGCATGACAAGTATATTTCGAACCCACGGCTTCTGGGCCTGGCTGGCGTTTTGTCTTGCAAGGCAGGACCACAACAACTTTGAGACAATACGCCAGACTCTATCTCAGTTTACGGACCCTATGTTATCACATGTTGCTCTTCATGTTTCTCAGACAGAGGTTGAGAGCTCAATCCAGAAGTGTATCGAATATGGTTTATGGATTGATACGCGTGGTTACCAACGTTGTAGTGAGTAGTCTTAACTCGATGACTCGATAACATCATCTAACGTTTCAGTTCAACTTGCGCAGGCCGGACTTCAAGATTATCCAGCCGGTCTATCGTTAACCTTTGAGTCGTACCCTCCGAATCGACAACATATTGTATTGTCGAATACCTCAGTACCGGCGATATCGATCGAACAAAACAGGTCACCCCTTGAGGTCCTCGGTCCCATACAAGCAATTACTTCAAACACTTCCCTTATTACCGAATCTCGAGAGATCATAAGCCCTATCGCGAGCTTTTCTATGTTCCATGTCAATCCAGTATATCAGTGGGCCTATCCGTCTGCTTTCAATTTGTTGTCAGTATTCGAGACACCACTTAATAAATTGATTGTGTGGACGCCGGAGTTTCACGCTTGTATAATGGTATCCATTCCACCGGGGACCAACCGATGTCAGCTCATCTTTGACATTAAGGCTTCAGAAGTAGTGCGCCTCGCAATGAAGCTCTACGGGATAGAGATTCGTGAGCGTGCACAATGGAGAACCATAGTCCAACCAAATGGGTCAAGCGCGATGATCGATAATTCCGTGACGCTTGACGAAACCGACATTGACTCTTGGCGAGATGTACTAGGGGGCTTTCTTCTAAACGGAGTGCAACAAAGTACAGAGTATATAGACGAGATGCTCCGGGGTGATTTGCGGTCTAACTGTTTGCAGATGAAGGTTTCTGCGTCAGCCCAAGGTCCAGCTCGAATCAGTTTGACGATGGATCGTCGCACATTAATGGAAGTTCGTGCGAAGCTGTGGCCAATGGTGGATCAGTCATGTTTTTTCTAGCCAACTTTCGATATGATTAATTCACCTATTTATATAAGCTTATCGCAATTAGTGCGCGTTAGAAGATTCTCTTGCTGGCCATTCTTTGGCTTTATCTGTATGTAGTGTTTTACGTTTTAGCATTCTATGCTGCTGGCGTTGATGTTGCTATAGAAGGGTATGGAATTTATATATATATATTTTTATTAGAAACATAGTCCTTTTCACTTTAATATTCTTGGATGTGAAAACTACTGTTTTGGTGTAGATACTGACTTTAATGTATGGAAGCTTAATAGATCCCTGGCTTGAGCCGCGAACCTTGGGTTGAGCCTCGAGTTAAGCCTCGAGTTAAGCCTCGAGTTGAGCCGCGAGGCAGATGCGACCCAGGCAGGGTGCTTGACGTAGCGTTCCTTGCTGCTTGCCAGACTTGCTTCTTGGCAGCCAGCAGCTAATCACGAGGCGGTTGGACGAGGTGGTTGGACGAGCTAGTTGGACGAGCTAGTTGGACGAACTGGTTGGACCGACAGGACATCAATATCTGTTGACACTGAACTGCATGCTCCTATTTTTGCTTCTCTATAATCAACCATTAGCATACCTTGTGAGCTAGAGACCGGTGAGGCTTCAACAGCCCAGACATGGAGATGCCATGCTTACCCCAATTACGCAACCCCTGACAGTGTACGTACATGAGGCTGCAGGATCACTAACTTATTACCAACTCAGCCAGCTATAGCTATATTTCATTCTCCCAGATTAGGGGCCAGAAAAGTGATTGTGGCGGGTAGATCGCCGTTATAGGTTGTGAACAGACTTTGGAATGGCTGACGAGAGGACCGTCAAATGGGACTGTCAAATGGACTGTCAAATGGACTGTCAAATGGACTGTTAAATGGACTGTCAAATGGACTGTCAAATGGACTAGCAGGGATACGTTCTAAGATTAGCGGCTGAAGGCAAGGATGCGGAGGTGGGCGGCAGGGATATGCCGCTGATCTTGCTCCACACTGCGCTACTCTTGCTACCCAGCCGACACCCTAGTCATATCCCTGCTTGCCACGCTCCCCCAACAGCTCTTTTTCCCTCTCGGCCCCGAATTGTCCCTCTCCACAGTTCTTTTTCCCTCTCGATCCATATATAATCAACTAGAGCTGTCGCATTTCAGAATAACTACGATAATAACGAGAGAGTTCAGCGCTTTCAATTAAAGTGTTTTATAACGCATCCGTCTTGACCATCTTCAAGTTCGGCGTATCGGAACGCTGACCCACTGTACCTTGTCAACGGGTAACTGCGTTACGCACCCAACACACACACACACACACACACACACACACACACACACACACATACGCAATAACAGCAAGATTCAGTGCTTTCTATTCTTGTTGTATTTTTGATGAAATATTGAGAAATCCCCTGACCTTTAAAGGACGTCACTCCAACAATCGGAATTTCCTAGGGCGTTCGGGAACCCTTCGAAAAGACAATTCGGCGGCGTTGATCATGCGCAGGCACTTGGCCTGAGAGCACCCAGGAAAAATGACGGAAGGGACTGGATTGTTTCTCAAAATGACTTCTCGAATCCCAAGAATAAAAAGACTGTAGTTAAGTTAATCGTCCAATTGCATATTAAACTGCAGGTTGCCAGTTGTTTTAGACTTGTAGTCTTGGCATGTTCATAAGTCATCATATAATACACGTAAAAGCAAACTCATAGACATTACCCTGTATATCTTGAAAGACAGCCCCGGCACGATCCTCTCCGTCATCATCGATAGTCTAGTCATAGTGTCCAAGATAGTGCTAACCTGGACTAAGGACTGCAAGTGACTAGTAATTCACCCACCTGTAAAGCAACGGGATCAGGATTAAATCGTATCAAGTAACAGACTGTATTAAAGCATTGTTGTGCATAAACTCTTTATGGTTATTGTCGATTTGGAACTAGAGAGTACTTGGTACCTTAACGTTTAGGTTCTGGGCACTCGCGGGGACAGCGTCGGTGATGGTTTCTATGCCCTCCAGGTGGTATACTGCCTGAACTGTGTTTTGAGAAGCGTTATATAGAGTTGAATCTGGCCAAGAGCTGACGCAAACCGCGCGCCGTATCTCGCAAGTCAAACATGCGAGGACCACAATACACCAGAGTCCCCAGGGGTGCAAATACAGCTCAATAGGTTCCAGTAATGGGAAAGTGAGCTCAACAAATCCCCCAAGCCCACACGAAGGGTCGATATATCATAAAGAGATGCCATCGCTATAAGAATCCGAAATCGTTCAGGTATTACGCTGGGCCAGTGTAAAATCGTGGCACAGTGAATGTTAAAAGAACACCTCGGAGGACGGTACCGGGTGAAAGTGTTCTGTGCCATAATACTCCCTTAATATGTTCCGCCCTCTTCCATGTATCAAAACCATTCTTAAAGAAAACTTGCATGAGACAAGCTGCATGCCATTTGGAAACAACGACATGAATGAGAGAGATGACACTGTCACCCTAGAGGTTCAGAGCTTTATTAAAATATAGAATAGACTACCCTAGATAGATTAATAAAAGCCATTTCGGCGAGACCGTTGCTATTGATGTTGGCGCAAAACCTTGAGGTGGAGTCGACACGAGCTGATAATGATGATAAGCAATCTCTGACCAATCATAGGAAAACGATAACAAAGACACCGCCACACCACGTAAAGTTGGGCTGTGCTGTGAATCGATGTTGATGACGCAGGGCAACCTGACGAACCTCGACATTCAGCTCGTCGCATCTCATCTCACAATCCACGACTGCCCCAACGATGTGCGCTGCACTTATACCAAACATTTACCGTTTTCGGAAGTTAGGCCTCGTGAGCCTGTTCTATTGATGTGCCCATTTCAGCCTCCCTCATGAGGTTCCCCAGCACGCGCGCTCTCGCGACCATCCTTCGAATCCTACCAGATAAAAGTCCACGGCCGCTCTCGATCAACTGCATCTCCCTCGGCGTACTCTTGTCGGTGTCTGATCTCTCATTCGATACCATGCCGTGTTTCTTGAGAACTGTGAGTCTTGCCCAAGGCTATCGTTTGCCCCAACATCTATCAACTTTAAAGCTTTACTGGTACGGCTCTCCTCTCCAGCTACAACAATCGCCAATCCGCATGCGATTCCGACCATAACCTACCGCTTTTATCTACCTCGCTCATACGCGCAAACGACCGCCACTTCATCCCACCACAGCTTTTCGTTCTTCTCGTCAATAGCCAACGTTTTGCGCTGCCTTCAGCTCCCCAACCCCACCGCCCTGCCGCCGTCAAACGTCTTGCATATAGCAATAAAGATACCCATTCTCTCCGCACCGTGGCCTTCTCGACAACCAGACTTGCTTCAAAGCTTTGCCAAATGTCTGGGCTGGATTGAAGCACTAGTCAGCGAACGGATTACTGCACTGGGAACCATAACTTGACACGGATGCCTACGATCAGGACAGCAAGGTCTTCGGAATAACGGCAACAAAAGTCGCAAATGTCGTACACACTCACAATTCACCGCCGCGCATCCTCACATATCGATTTTCCCGAACCATATCGAACCGCTTTTTTCCCTGACGCTCGAGTCTATCCCTGAGGAACCGATCAAGATGACAAAAGCGAAGATAAATAAGTTGGTCGGTCACTGTACAAGTCAACCTGTTCAGTCTGGTCTTTATGACTCTTTGTTCACGACAGCGGAACATGAGGGAGCCCGTATTCTACCGGGTACCATAACTGGCCTTCGATCGGCCATTCTTTCAAAGGTTTCCTGAAGCCTTCACAACGACGAGATAGCGCATAACCCCTCCCGCTCCCTTTGCGCCCAACGAGTCTCGCGACGCCTCTCCCAGCTCGGCCGACCGGTTATTATATTCCTAGATATCTATTTTACATTTTTTAGGAATCCAAGTCCTCGTCAGAGGGTCTCTCAACACTGTTGCGTCAATGCTTGTGCCAGTGTCCTTACGAAGCTCTTCAACTATTCCCCGTCCCCGCCTGTCCTTATGCAGATCAAGCCTCGCTTGACGAGATTAGCATCTCATCTTGGGATAACTGGCTCATGTGTCGTGCTTTATTCTGACCCACGAGCTTACCTATCGCTTACCACGAACCGAGATGGCCGAAACGGCAGCAACGTCATGGCACCAACGACCTAAGTCTCTTCGTCCTCGTCCACAACCGTATCCATGCCGCTTGTTACAGGCTCTGATATTCGCCAGTTTATGGCCGCTCTTCCCAATGTCGCAACTCTCAATGGGGTGCCTACCGATGTCCCCCGACCCCGTGGGGCTGTCACATGATTGCGGCGGAGAGCATCATCATGACCGCAACAAGGTTACTGAGTGTGAGCGTAGCGCAACGTTGGACCGAGTACCCTCGCTGTTCATTCACGTATTGGACCGAATAATGGCGGCAACGGCAATTTACTGAGTGGGCTGATGGCAGCTGGGCAGCTGGGAAGTTCTTCTTTGGTGGAGATGTTGGTGAATTCTATGCTACAGAGTCACAAGTATGGGCGGTTGGAGACTGGCCTATGATCAAAGAACTTCCATTATCTGTCATCGGGCTACGACAAGGCCTCTTCGCCCTGATGCTTACGGATGCACAGGAAGCCTCAAAGTATTTCATCCGACGCCAGAGCCACGGCCGGGAATCCTCAGCGCCAGCCGCTTCCGACAATTGAACGACGACCGCGGCCATTCATGGCCAGCATTTCCTTTGTCGTATCATTACCTTCGATCTTTGTCACGACCCCAGCATATCCTTGATACGGCGCAATCTTCTCTCCTACTCCAGAAGCATAGCTTTATTCCGGGTTTGTAGTCTATCATACATCCGATTGCGCTTTTGCACACGCCCACTACCGTCGGAAGTTCAAGACAATTGCCGGAGTAGTTCAGTTTATAACTATGGTCCATTCCTGAACTGGGCCTTGTCAAACACCTCGCCCTAGCCTTGGGATAATTTCCTACACTTATGAAGCGGTTGCCTTCACCAACTTGGTCTCTGATCGGCGACGATAACTGGACATCCACTTCCAGAAGATAGCCACGACCCTACAATCGATACATAGTACTTTGCCAGCCTATCGGTGCTCACACTTGCGCAACAACGTGGCTCTCGAAGAGTCTGGCATGCTCTGCTACTCCCTCTTCCACTGGCACCGACAATAAGCAGGTTGGCGATCATGAAACTGTAACACCGTACTCACTCTCATCATTACGGCTCTGAAGAGGGCAATGGCAGACACGCTCCCTAATTCTTCCCCCCAGTTCCCACCGAGCTCATGCATCTTCATGGTATGGTGCGATAACGACTGGGGCTGAGCGAAGCAACGCCGTCTCGTCCTTGGCTATGTTGATATCAATTAACCTGAACTGGTTATCATGATGCTTCGATACCTCCGCTACAACTCAGCAAAGCTTTCGACATAAACGTCTCAGATCAGTGGATACCACGGCATAGTTGCTGTCTTACTTCTGAGAATTTCCCCTTATATTCACTTTCAGGTTTGCGCCTCGAATACCTTCGTCTCCGAAGGTCAAGCTTGTTTCTCATGATAGTCATTCATCCGTAGTCGTAACCTATCCCGATAGGCGCATGCTCATGTGTCGCATCGATATCAACAGCTTTGGAGCCAGGCTGAACAATACAGCGTAGCACCGCAATAACGGCATTCCCACCTGTTAGTAGCACCCTGTTTTAATACAGTCCGGCGTGACCCCTCTTTGTTCTCGAAAAGAGAATGCCTGTCAACAAAGGTCACTTAAGTTTCGTCTCAAGAAGTCTTGTGACATCTGAACGTCTCGTGTTTGTAATAGCCCGGTACTGGTGCATCGAGAGCCTTATCGATATCTTCGTGGCTATGTGTGGTCAGTATGATAGACACGCTCTCGGACATTGACACCTTGTCAAAGTATACTGCGAATATGGTCATCGTCTCGGCGGTCATCGCGAGGTGGATCAGCTTCATGCTGGCTGTCTGCATGTCGAAGGCCATCAAGGTCGAGCTCAGGTTGCACGTGGGACGCAAAGAGTCCTTAACGTCTATCCTATACAACTCCGTGACGTCCTTCCACACCAACCAGCCTGCCTACCTCCCTCTGATTTCGTTGCCCGGCTTGACCGTGGTCGCGTGGGTGGTCATTGACATCGGGATATCTATATAGTAGGAAAAGTATTTAAAGAAATAGTATAAAATAGAGTATAAAATGTTTTTCTTTAGAAAGAAAGTAAGTTAAACCTAGCGGCGGCTGATATTGAGGTGCGGCTTAAGTAATATAGAAGTAAAGCTGACTAAGCAGACATATAGCCAATTAATGGCTTTATTAGTTGGCAAACTTGGGGTCCAGAAGAACGAGGATAGACGCGTTAGGTGTGATGAGATGAATTGAGCTGTTCCAATTTGACCGAGTAGTGTCTCCCAGGGCTGACACGACTAGGAGTAGTATTCGTGATGGCGGAACCTGATCTTCTAAGCCCCACGGATTCTTTGGATAAAATATACTGTCTGTAATCGATTCTTCCTGTCTACATCTTGTTCTAGAATCCACAATCCTACCTGGTGGTCAAGCATGTGGAACCCCGTCAGCGGGACCATCTGTCGCTTCGCGCACTTTCCTAGTACCAGGGGGCCAAACAAAAGAATATACTTTAGGCAGCTAACACAGGTAATTGGAACACGATATCTTTTCCATGATATAAGCTTCTACCCCAAACCTTCGACGATAACCATTGAATCTTGTATTGCAATAATACCCTTAGGGTTTGGCTGCAAGAAGAGAATTGGCCATGGACAACCAAGACAGTTCGCCAAGTTTTCGAGGATTGCAATATAAAGTGGAAAGAAAACGCAACAGGCCCTCCTCCAAGACGGAACTCATCAATGAAAACAAGGTTCACAAACTACACCAAGCACAGTCTACAGGAATAATAGCACCTGAAATTCCCCCAGCCATATCCGACGCTAGAAACGCAATGGTATTTGCAATCTGCTCCACACTAAGAGTTGGTTCAGTGCCAGGAGGCATGTGCAAAGAAATAAATTCTCTATTCAGGTTAGTATCTGCATTCCATCTGATGTGAGTGAGAACACTGACTGTGAAGCTGCGTCTCCATCGGTGTCAAACGAATCTGACGCCGAGTGTTGTAAAATGTTAGTGTTCATGCCTTGAGAATAGTTAGCGAATTGAATCCAGTTCTGAGTAGGAAAATGACTTACCGCTCGGGCACATAGCATTACATTGTATGCCTTCATTTCGAAACCTCCAAGCTACGTTCTTAGTAACACCCGCCTGTTGCGTGACATCAGAACCCTTAACATGAACTTGGGGGGTCTAATCAAGCTTCCTCTTGACTTACTAGTGCATGTTTAGCGGCCGTATATGCAGCCCCAGCGGACCCTCCACTAGTCGGCGATTTACTTCCAACGTTGATAATGGAACCCCGTCCACGGTTTTTCATCAGAGGTAAAGTCTCTCGCATCAATAGGATAGGCCCTGTGAGGTTAATACTCAAAGTTCGCTCCCAAATATCGTCAGTCACAGTATCAGCACAGGAAAAGGTATCCATAATGCCGGCGACGTTTGCCAGGGCGTCTAACTGAGAGCCGTACGTCGCGCGGTAAACCTCAACTGCCTCCTTGATACTCTCGGCACGTGACAAGTCACAGGCCTGGAATCAGAAGTCGGGCAGATCGAGGCTGCAAGGTAAACGGTCCAATCCAAAGACTTTGGCACCTAGGGACAAGAACAGCTCTGTGGTAGCAAGGCCCACGCCGCTGCTGCAGCCTGTAATGATAGCAACCTGTGACAAAGCGTAGTTAGACGGTGAGTCTTTGGGATTAAATATCGTTATGTTCGGATTGGAATAAGATACCTTTCCGGCGAGATTCATGTTATTGCTGCGCGTCGAGCTTGACAGTCGGAAAGGAATGTGTAACTCAGTTTCTTGATCCATGCTGTGAATGAGGGGCACCAGCAATTTATTATTCTATCAGTCTTGCCACTTTTAGTTAGAAATAACTCAGTAAGCCCCCATATTTCGATTTATCGCCCTGGGTCGTCTCGGAGTCTCGGATAACACGAGACCGCGCCCGGGAGTTCCTAGCTCTCCGCGGTTTGAGACGATTTCAAATACTTCTAGGAGCCATTGCACGCATAGTTGAACCGTATCGCATATATGAGTAGCAAGGAATACAGTGATTCACCAAGCTCGGCTGAAAAGCGCATCATGTTCATGGTCATCTCTGTCATCACAATGTCCGACCCTGCAACACTTGGCCCCGTGCTCCTTGAATACCTTCCTATATTTCATCGACATAGAGACGACTTCAAAGGCTCAGCGAATCCTTGTGAAAAAGTGAAAACAAGACACTGTATGCATTTGACTAATTTTGAAGGGTGCCAAAGAGTCTTTAGTATGCAATCTAACATTTAGACTCTTCCTTTTTCAGAGGTTCTAGATCTACTACTACTCCGTACAGGCAGGAAGCTTTACCCCGCCATTTCAGGGTTCCAGGACCATGCCAAACATGGTAAGGAGCTGGCGTTCTCGTGACCCCCGAGCCGGGCCCTTTGGACCGTCCG
Organism: Fusarium sp. DS 682; assembly: GCA_014764975.2. Classification (NCBI taxonomy): domain Eukaryota; kingdom Fungi; phylum Ascomycota; class Sordariomycetes; order Hypocreales; family Nectriaceae; genus Fusarium; species Fusarium sp. DS 682. The sequence continues at coordinate 11,673 of JACYFE010001388.1, read as the reverse complement.
GGATTCCGAAGTAGCCAACGCCCTTACAGACAGAAACGAGAACCCAAGCATGACATAAGTTAGGTTCTAGCTCATTCGGTGCCGAAAAACGTCCCTAGTTGGCTTGTTAGCGTCGCGTTATGTACGAAAAAGCTAGAAACAGCGACTGAAACAAGTATTAGGTTTTGGGATAAGCCCTATCAATATCTCTCTGTGAGATAGATCTAGGCAACACATCAAAAATAACTCAAACAAGTATGTTCTAAGAATAAGCCCTTATGTAGATTCTCTCAGTATCCATATCCTACCTCTTAGACTCTTGTGAGGCGACATGAATTGAGGACAGGGGCATTCGCAGGCTTCTGGTTGCCTTCTTCAGTTCAACTGCGAAGATTGTGTCCGCGGTCGGCCGAGCTCGAGCTTTCCACTGTCATTATTATCGTCATTCATACATAATAATTACACATCAACTTGTCACTAAATCCTTCGGCCTTCTCTACCTAAAACGGTTCCCAACCTTTTCGAGTGTACATAACAAGTCCAACGGGAATAATTGCATCCTCCCGATAGACAACAACCTCTGGGTATTGGACTGAGCCCCCGTTTTCAATTGTCACTCCCTCAACCTTTTACTGCATTAGCGAATTGGAGTCATTAAGGCGCAGGCACTTACACAGTCGAAACCGCGCTCGGGCTTAGTGATGTCATGGTCTGCTACATATTTGCGATCAGGCTTACTCGCCACGACATAACAAATAAACATAGCATGGAGTTTTGAGTTGACACGGTTGTTCTTCACGTAGACATCTGCCTCTATGTTGCTGATAAGTACTAGCATGAAAGGAGACGAAAAGCAAGCTTACTTGATGAATTCGGCGTTGAATAAATCCCAGCACCAAACATTCCCTTATCACCTACAATCGTCAGTGCATCTTCTGCAATTCTCAAAGCTGGACTCACTGGCATGTTCCAGTTTGAATGACCCCCAGAGAATCCTGCATACGCAGCACTCCTCATTATAGCAGAGTGTCAATTCATCTCCCGAGTCCCCGACGTGACATGCACGCGGGGTGCCATGGTAAAGTCTTTTGTAACTCCCGCCATTTCTGTGACTGAAATTAGTGACTACTCATCCTGGATTCAGTTGCTTTGTACAGATAGGTAAAGAAGCGCTGCCCCCGAAAAGATAAGCCAATGTCAAAATGAGTGGCTAAGTAGATTGACTTGATCTTGGCGCTTTTCCCGTCGTGGCACCACGAATGATTGAACTTTCTCTCATCTAGATAGCTCCATTAGCTCTGATGAATTTCGTCAGTCAGAATGTCTACAAAAACTCACGGTCCTTGTATTTTGGGTCACTTCTGCTCAGTCGTTTCATCCGCTACAAAATTGGTTAGCATCTATATCCAGTACTGAGTAATGAACTTACAATCGGCATGATGGAGATAAGGTACCGCAAGATTGAGGCTATGAGTAAAGATTGAAAGTAGGACAAATCATTCCAACAAACTTCAGCTTAGATAACTATTCTTTCTCCATAAGCTTTGTGTTTGTTTCTGCTTTGTTCTGAAGCTCCTGGTACTGAGAATAACCTGGTCAACGTCCCATATAAGTACAGGGAACTGTCAGGATGCGCTGCGTCTTCCACCGGCAAGCTGCTTACGGACCAACATGTTCGTGTTCGATGAACATTGTTGACAAGAAAGAGCAGGCAGCTCACTGCTCGCAAAGCTTACGCCTCATCTTTGATTGGGAATTGACGCATATCAAAAGTCCTAGATATTACCGACGTGGTCCAATACTGTTCATTTCCTGAAGCCTTTTTACACTTTCAATCTGCAATTGTCAAGCCCAAAATGTTGCTCTGTATTTCAAAAGTCCTTGGAGATTTTGCGGCTCAAGTTCGGTAGCCAATGAGAAGCTATGTAGTTGGAAGTTGGATGGATTGATTCAGGCGACGACATGCAGCTCTTCAGAGGGGGTTCTACTTCTAACATGCAGGCAGGCGGGCAGGCAGGAAGAATTTAACACTGACAGCTGGCCATGTAAGTAAGCGGCAGTTGAAGACTCATTAACCGATTACCCAAAAGAGAAGTAATACGCGGCCCAATCACCCCATACCGTTGCAGTTGGTTCAATTTGCGCTGTGGCTTGCGCCCAGTCACTATGAAGCCTTGATATTGCGCAATCCCTATTGGATACCTTCCTCAATCCATTGTGCAAGTAATTGAGGCCTCCTATCTCATGCATAAATGCGGCGCTGCTGACGGGTCGATTTATTGGACGGTTATTTTCAACCCTTCCGGGAATCTCACCGTGTGTTGTCTGACGTGGCGAGGTTGCAAATAAAGTGTATACGCTCATTCTCTGAGGTATCCCGAGGCAACAGCTTCGTACGTCTTCTCTTGTGGAAAAGGATATTACCTTGACATCAGCGTGAGGTAAAGCATCCAAAAGTGAGGCGCTCAATTTACTGCCAAACTTGCTACAAACCTCTCACATCACCATGAAGAGTTCATTATTCTCAGATCAGAGACGATATGGCCAGTCTTCACGACACTCAAGTCCATACCGTTCTTATGACAACAGGCAAAGAGATGAACTCAGAGATACTGCAAAAGAAACTCTGAACGTCTTGCCCAACCTTCTCAAAGAACTTGGCACAAATGACTTGGCTAGACACTCTATCAAGTACTCATTCGACTCCCTTACTCGTTTACATCCTTGTCTCTGTCCATCTTACACGCAACCTGCTATCATCAGAGTAGTTAATGACGACACTCTCAACGCTGCGATTGAACTATCACAAACCCATGGTTTTGGGCCTCAGAGCCAACCTCCCATCGTTGTCAATTTTGCAAATCGCCATTCGCCTGGTGGGGGATGGCTCAACGGCGCCATGGCCCAGGAAGAGGCACTCTGCTACCGCAGCTCGTTGGCTCTAAGCCTCAACAAGAAACATTACCCACTTGAGAGGGATGAAGCTCTTTACAGCCCTTATGCACTCATTGTGCGCAATGATTTATTCTCAGGTCATGAGATCTCGTTACTGCCCGCAAGAGACCTCCCTGTTGTCAGTGCTTTAACAGTTGCTGCCCTTCGCAATCCACCTGTACGCATTTTCACTGGTGAGCCTCGTAAGGATAAACAGCATCGTCCCAGCTTGGAAGGATTCGAAAAGCGTGTATTTGCCAAAGACCGAGACCGAGATATTACAAAAGCCAAAATGAGACTTTGTCTACGCATGGCGGCTAATCACAAACATGACATGCTTGTGCTTGGCGCTCTAGGCTGCGGTATTTATGACAATCCACCTGAGGACATTGCTCATTGCTGGCTCGAGGTGATGAGAGAGGACGAGTTTTCAGGAAATTGGTGGCGAGAGGTATGGTTTGCAGTCTTTGACCCGAAGAATGAGGGTAACTTTGAGATATTTCATCAAGTGCTTGACGGAAAGCAAGTATGAAACTTGACGGCTTGTCTTTTGTCAATTTGGTACTCGGTAGTATCCTGTGTAAAGTTTACTATACATTTCTGTATGTTGAGCCAACTTTTACAGTAGCTATCAAATTCATCAAGATCTTTTCAATGCTCAATTGACAGAGATTAATCACAATTTATTTTTCTCTAAAGCTCACTAAGTCATTTCGCCTTTGAAAGCTTCGATATATACTATCATGCTGTGGCTTTGGCAAGACTGTAGATGTATCTTCTGTTTGGGAAAGTGACGCTGTACGTTACAATTATGGACTGTACAGGTACGTGCCTATTTCTGTACGAACATAGAATCTGCATGTACACTGTCGCCTTCCTCATCACCCTTCATCGCACACCCAATCATGAGTCAACTGGCTTCGCAGCTGGGAGAGGCTCCTCTGCAGCTCCCTGGCGTTATTCGAGAAAGTACCTGTGAATCATTGATCGCGAGCTGAGATGTGTAGTTCCTCTCATGTCTGCTAAATACAGGATTTCACACTCCATATCAGTCTAGAATGGCCAGTTCGAAGCGTGAGAACCTCTAGTATGCATAAAATCCTCTCAATACGTAAGATTTCATATCATCATCATTATTAGTTGCATCAGCCATGCCTTTCTCGCTTGATTTAATTTTTCACGAAATGTGTTTGCTTGAAACCGTGAATTTTTGTCAGACAAAAGAAGAACAAGAAGCCCAGGCCGGGTGAGAAAACCCAGCTAAGATTTAAACTCCACAACCATATTAACAGCCCTCTGCTCTTAACCGGTAGAACATAAGTGTCTATATATCGAGTAAGCTTTTCAAAAAGCGTGAAATCTCTTCTCACAAGTCTATTAGTATCCATTGGAAAGAGCACCAGACATAACACAGGTACCTAATATATTTAGTCACGTCAGAGATCCAGATACCCTATACTCCGTAGCACTTGATCCTTTCCAGGTCCAGTTTGGCGCGAAGTTGACTCTGTGGCTTGTGCTTGTGGCGCAGTATAAATGGGGCTGTGCTATGTTAGCGTTGACTAGGGGTAGTAGGCTAGTGATGCGAAATAACCACGAAACGCACGCGTTATTAATGAAGTTGAATAATTGGATATGGCAACAAACTCAGTAGCTTGCAATCATGATAGAGTGCTAAGCAAAACAAAGTATATACAACTTGGAATCAATTCCTCAAAGAAAATCCGGTGCAATAGCGCAAGACATATTGTTCCGTTCATAGGCCAAAAATGTACATGGTTAACATCGCAAAGCAGACTTCAACACTGAATACCGACCGCGGCAATAAGAATTGACTCTTTTGTTGGACCCGATTAAATCTCAAAATTTGTGATATACCAGCCTTTTCATTTATGGCATTTTCATTTGTGCTACTCTTGATGTTCGTTGATGCTAAAAAGTTGAGCCATGTTATCGGATACTTAATTGCCATGCTCGCAAATCTGAGATGGCCTACTGCACGAGTTCATGTTTTTTCTCTCCTTCACAAAGACGTTTCTTTCAATACCTACACACACTCATCAACATGCTTCCGATGATCGCCCTCGACGTCGCTCTGAGCGAATCCATTCGATCAATCTCAGTCCTCTTCCTCATTCGACGAATCCACGCCTGTCACGCCGCTCCCAACAGCCCCCGCATCAGTTGCACCGCCTGATGTAATATTCGACTCAACATCGACTGTCAGATCAGCTTTGATACCGAGTCCGACCTCAGCTCTCAGCCCAACCCCCCTTCAAGCTTCACATTCGGCCTCGATATCAACACAGAAGCAGGGTATACTCCAGCCAGAGCCGAATTGGTCCACCGCCCCCACGACAGACCACCACAAATTGATTAACAATGTCAAAATCATGAACAAATGTTGACCAAATGGCCAAGATGGTTGGGCCAAGTCACCCTTCATCGATATTTTCCCACCGAAACTGCGCATTGTTTAGAGACTTCATAGCATCACAATCCTCCCCCTGCTATAACAATTGGACCTGCCGAGCCTGTATGAGCCTGGTGGTTACATTCACAGCGCGTCAGTCACCCAAAGGCACAACGCAAAAGCTCTTGAAAATATAAAAAATGAACAAGGCTTCAAGAGAGCAGTGAATCGGTCTGAGTTACGTAGACTACAGCTTGGCAGGTTTGACAAAGAAAAAAGGATTCAAACAAGAATTTAAGGATCTTGAAGTTGAGCTGGAAGGTCTGAAAATCGATAAAGAATCGATAGGAGCAACCATGAGGTAGAAAAAGAGTATTGCGAGTGTCGTCCAATAAAAACAAAATATGGCATTGAACAACAACGGTATGAAGTTAGGAGGGAGGATTGACCCTAATATTGAAAATCATGGCATTATGGCATTGGAAGGCAACAGGACATTGGCGTGGAATAATGGAGTGCCTTGGAGTCTGTTCCGGTATTTTAGCTGCCAGACGCCTTGGAGTGAGTTTGAGTATGTATTTTTGTCTGTCATTGCCGCAATATCTATATATACATCCTCACGTTGCTTGCGGCCTACCTTGTGATTGATTGCACACGAGTAAGTTTTATCTGAGCCATTGATGATGAAGCGGACATTCTAGTAGGTATTAGATACAAGAGTGCAGCGTAGCAATGATCCTATCTAGCCTCAACTCCTCCGCTCTGGGATCTAGAGCGGGTAACAGAACATGGTTGGGAGATCTTCAAAGACGGCTGTTGAGCTGTCGAACATTCCACTGACGCAAAACGTCCTAAATGTGCTTCAGGAGGACTTGGATTGAGGGGGGACCTTGGACCTATTCAAGGCAGAGGTTAACAGCCTTGGGCGTCGTTGCAAAAAACATGCATCCTGGGTCAATCATCATTGGCTGTTTCAGGCTACCTGAGGTAATGGGCGTCTGCCCTGTGACCAAGACATGTAAGAAAATATTGAGAAGAACAATTTACTCGGTTTCTCGCCCAATTTCTTGCACTTTTCTCTGTTTCATAGTCTTCTATCGCATGCTTAATTATCTCCATCTTTTCAAGATTAAGGACAACCAAATGGTGTTCTAATCCCTTCCGTCACTTGCTTCGCCAGCCATTTCTCACCGAATACTGCCATTATTTGGCACACTTACCCCGCTCCAGGGTTCCAGGCCAATTATTTGCACTTTGCTCCTGTCATCAGGCCAATCGCATAATCCGACACCCGACCTTGCTCGTACCATACCTTTTTTTTTAAGACAAGTTAGGCATCCGCGCATATGGTGGCTTAGAGCTGGCCAAAAAGAGCTCGAGCAACTCAACCTCCAAGCTGGAACCCCGCAAACCCTTTTTACCCTCAGAGAGGCCACAGTCAAGAACCCCCGTAGCTGACGACGAATACCTGCGACAAAGACGAGAGTTTCCGGCGAAAGTAAGATGAGTTGGAACGGTGCCAATGGCGAAGACTGCTTGCCTGGTCACGCGGAACGGCGACGAACAAACTGTGAAGACAATGTCGGTAGACAGGGACACAGAACAAGGCTCTCTCACCAAGACTATGCTGTTGGTTGGATCTGCGCACTTGATATTGAGATGACTGCCGCGAAGGTCATGTTGGACGACGTCCACGAGCCTCTGCCTACCAGTCGAGACGATACAAACACGTACATCCTTGGCAATATGGACATGCATAATATCATTATCGCTTGTCTTCCATTAGGTCGGTACGGCCTAATTAATGCCGCGACAGTTGCGAACAACATGCGTCGAAGCTTTCCCTCAATACGCTTCGGTCTTATGGTTGGTATTGGTGGCGGAGTTCCCGGTAAGGTCGATGTGCGACTTGGTGATATCGTAGTCAGCAGAGAGGTGGTACAGTATGACTTCGGAAAACGGATTGGAGACGGCCAATTTCACCGAGTTGGGACTTTAAACAAACCTCCACATGTACTCGCGACTGCTGTAGCCAAACTCCAAGCGGATCACAGAACCGAACCCAGCAAAATTCCCTCGATCCTCACCAACATGCTCGAACGATACCCTATGATGATGAGTTTCACACGCCCCAGTACCCTCCAAGACCGGTTGTTTGACAGTGCATACGACCATGTTCAGCCATTCCAGCAATCCATTGACCCAAAGCTCGATAGCTGTGAGCGCTGCGACGTATCTCGGTTGGTAAACCGACCTGCTCGAAGCGACACTAATCCCAGGATACACTATGGAATCATCGCCTCTGCCAATCAGGTCATGAAACACGGCTGTACAAGAGATGAGCTTGCAAAAGAACTTGATGTTATATGCTTTGAGATGGAGGCGGCGGGACTGATGGATAGTTTCCCATGCCTAGTTATACGTGGTATTTGCGATTATGCAGATTCTCACAAAAACAAGCAATGGCAACAGTACGCAGCAATAACAGCCGCAGCATATGCAAGGGAACTTCTCTCTATTATTCCGACAGATAGAATGGACCGGACATACAACACTACCATGTCAGCAAGTGTGGGTAAGTAAAACTTAGGCATATATGTTTTATCATTCACTAATACAATCCAGACCCAGTCTTGCGGGAACGCCGAAAGAGATTACTCGAGTTACTAGAGTTCAAGGAAATTCATGCTCGTCGCTTGGGCGTGGAAGTTGCCCATGAGGAAACGTGTAAATGGTTGCTTGAGGATCCGGTTTATCAACGTTGGCTAGACAAATCAATGCTTATCAAACACCACGGGTTCCTGTGGATTAAGGGAAGTCCAGGTGCCGGAAAATCGACAATCATGAAGTTCGCATATTCTCATGCGAGAAAGACGATGGAAAACGCAATTGTCATTTCATTCTTCTTCAACGCGAGAGGGGACGATTTAGAGAAATCGATCATAGGGATGTATAGATCTCTGCTATGGGAGCTTTTAAGCAAGGTTCCTGGACTTCAAGAAGTTTTGGATGACGCAGACTTCATTCCATTGAGTCATCACGATCAGCCGACATGGGAAACAGGTCCTTCGATCACTTCTTTCACTTGCAATTGCCAACCTTGGCCAGCATCATCTGCTCTGCTTTGTCGATGCTATTGACGAATGTAACCGGAAAGATGTCTATGGAATGATTGAACATTTTCAGAGTATTGGGAGGGACTCAGTTTCAAGAGGATCCTCGGTTCACATATGCTTTTCCAGTCGCCATTATCCATTCATCGACATAGAAGATGGTCAAGAGCTCATTCTGGAACGTCATCCTGGCCATGAGCACGACCTAGAAGCCTACATACACAGCAAGCTGAAACTAAAGAAGAACAGAAAGGCGGAAGCAGATGAACTAAGAAACGACATTCGCGTCAAGGCAAATGGGGTATTCCTATGGGTCAAGTTGGTTGTCCAGATGCTGAATGAGGAATTTGGAAATGGAACTAGTCATGCTATCCGGAAGAAGAGGCTTCAGGAAATCCCACCTGAACTGAGTGAGCTGTTAAGGGATATCCTGAGAAGGGACAACAAGCGGCCAGAGAACTTACTCTTGTCCATTGAGTGGATACTCTTTTCTAAACGACCGCTGGAGTGGGAAGAGCTCTACTTCGCGCTTATCTCGGGGTTGCATCCTGATACTCTCACTGAATGGGACCGACATGATACCACCGTTCAAGACATGAAGCAATTCATTCTGAGCTCATCTAAAGGTTTGGCCGAGATCACAAAGCCTAAAGCCAAGACGGTTCAATTTATCCACGAGTCTGTTCGAGACTTCTTATTGAAGGAAGATGGTCTAGGAGACCTGAGGCGCGATCTACAGCTTGAAAAGGAAGATTTCCGATGTTCAGCTCACGATCGACTAAAAACGTGTTGTCATACCTATATTCAGCTTGACATCTCACAATCTGTACCTTCTGATACCCCACTTTCAAACGCAACCTTTCCTAATGCGACTTATTTACAAAAGTCTGTGTTAGACAAGTTTCCGTTCATGGAGTACGCATCCCGCCATCTTCTCTACCATGCAGAGAGTGCTGGAAGCAAGCTTCCTCAGGACAACTTTATCAAAAGCTTCTCTATAAAACCTTGGATTGCTCTCGATAATCTCTTTGAGGGCTATTACCGAGGACCTCGACAAACCTCGAACGCAAGTCTTATTTATATCCTTGCAAGGGATGGCTTGACAAATCTCATGAGGTCAGCGTTCCGCCTCGGATTTAGAACTAATATACATAGAGAGCGACTTGAAAACCCGCTCTTTGCCGCCTTAGCTAATGAACATCGCGATGCAGTCAAAGCACTCCTGCAACAGGAGACAAGTGTTTCACAAGCGAACAACATCTCTGCACAGCTGGGTTATGGAAAATACTTTAGTGTGAGTAAAGGTCATACGCCGCTACATTGGGCAATTCAAAGGGGAGACATACCGCTCGCCACTATCTTGCTTGCATCCAAAGAAATCATCCCCGTTGTCGCAGCCAGAGAAGAACGGACGCCGCTATCATTGGCCGCTGAGAATGGTCATGAGAGTATTGTGAGACTACTGTTAGCGACCGAAACCGTTCAACTTGACTCGAAGGAGTACATGGGTCGAACGCCGCTAGCATTGGCCGCTATAGAAGGTTATGAGAGTATTGTGAGACTACTGTTGTCGACGGGTAACGTCGATGTCAACTCAAAGGATTACTCTGGTTGTACGCCGCTGCTCAGTCTTGTGATAAGATTGGTTCTGGCACAAAAATCTAGCAACAAGGCCAGAAATATCCACGACCGAACCGCGTTCCTAGATGTCTCCAGTTGTGGATATAAGGCTGATACTTGGCTCCCTGCTATAGTCGGCAACACCAATACTCAAGACTGCATGAGCCTGACAACATCACAGGAAGATGTAGTCATACTCCAGAGTCCCGAGAGAAGCTTGATAAGTACAACATCAGGATATGCTAGGAAAGTGGCCATAGTGAAACTTTTGCTCGAGAATGGGGCCGACATCAACGCCAAAGACAATTATCGTTGTACACCACTTTCATACGCCATAGACAACGGATCCACAGATATTATCCAGATGCTTAAAGCCTAGCAGGAAAAGGATAATTTAATAAATAGATAATATAGTTAGGTATAGTAAATAGAAGATATATATACCTTACTAAATATTACATTTTATAGTAAAAATATAATAATTTTAAATAGAATTTTATTATAAGGCTCTTAAGGACTAATAGTTAATAGAGTGTAATTATATCTATAAAGGTTTAAAGTAAGTTTAATTTCTAGATTGCATGCCTTGGACAGCTTTATAACGTATTAAAGGAACTCGTGTTAACTGTTAGAAAGTTGAATGGATCTGTGTAGTTAATTGTCCCTGCTCAGCTTCCTCGTAGCAGAAGGGACCTCACCTCTCCCTAGTGCATCTTCCCGGGCGTCTTGTTGTTGCTCCTGGTGGACTCTGGGCTGATTCTGCCGATTCATCTCACCAATGAGCCTTGCATGTATTAATCTTTCCACTAGCCTCACCTGATGTGTGATAAGATGGGGCATATTTGATGGGTCCCTTTTTGGAGCATCTAGCGTTGTGATGTAATCCTCGTGGAATCTAATGCAGGTTTTTGGTGGAGTTGTTAGTATAATTTTTTGCCTTGCTCTTACCCGGTTACAAGAGTCGTTTAGACCTGGTTGCATGCATGAGAAATATGACCTTTTCCGAAATGAAACGGTATGGCAGATGATGCTGCTGACTCAACAATTTTTCAAGCCTTTTCATTTGTCCCGCAATCGACCTCATGAACTTGCACTAACAGCGTTCCTCCACCTCGCCAATCGGTATAAGACACAGTCACGTCTCTATTATGCAGCTTTGCGGTCTTGTCTTTATCTATCAAGGACAAGCTCACCTTGCTTAATTCGTGTACAATTCTGGCAATAATAGTGGACCATGTGGGAATCACAATTGTCCAAGCAAGGTAGAGCCTTGTGACAGAGTGAGTTACCCTAAAGCAAGATGACTGTCTGCGGCCATGCCTTATCTCTGGCCTTATCGATTCAACGATAACGATAACGATAAGGTTGGCACTCTTTCGCGCTTCCAGACCCCCTTAAGCATATAGTAATTCATTCTACATGCCATAATCAATCACTGTCGCTCTCGCTCTGGTCTTCTCCCGCCATCTTGCATTTGATCCAGCTCTACATCGTGGCTTCCACGGTCTGGCCATGTATCCGACTCATTGTCTGTCAATGTTGAGAACGGATGCGTGTCATCATGGAATTGATGATTAGATGGAGTATGTATAATCGAGGTTGAGCTGCAAGCTT
>JACYFE010001386.1:0-84401 GCA_014764975.2 Fusarium sp. DS 682 | reverse complement strand
TTCGACCTCAGCAACTCTGGGCTTCAGGTTAGGAGTGACTCGGGTTTGGTTGTTGTGGTCGGAGTTGATCTGCACGGGCTCGACGGTGAAGGGCTCAGAGCAGTACATGGAGAACATGGTTACCATGATGTCGGTGACAATATCGAGTTTGGTGATATCAGTAGCAGTGATCTCGATGAAAACGTTGGTGGTGTCAAGTGTAATCTTGGAGTGGTCACCGTTGATGATAGGAGGAAGGGAACAGACAACGCGATTGGAGTCGTAGATGGCAGGGTAGACTGGTGAGTCGCGGATAATGTGGAGGAAGCGGCCCAGGTGCTTGTCATTCTCGTAGAAGTTCATCAATTCAGCAGAATCCATCTCCTTGGTCTGGTTCAAGGGGATGAACTTAATATCCTTGGGAGGGAGAGCCTCGTAGGTGAAAGGGCCCTTGATGGTATCATAGTCGTGTGTACCAATAGAAACGAGTGTTCGGTTTCGGGCAAGGTTCTGGTGAAGCTTGTCTTGTAGAGAGATGAAGGACTCGTACCGGCTCTTGTCGAACTTGATATTGCGAAGAATAGCGCCAGAGACATATGGTCGGACCTGCTCGGCTTCGGGCTTAACGGTGATAGACTCAAGTTGACCACTTGCGGGCTCGACTATACGGTATTTGGGAGGCTCAATGCGGCCACGGAAGACATTGAGGTTGGTGACGATACCCTCGAAGCAGAGCATATCATAGCGGTTGGCGGGAATCTCAATCTTGAGCTGAGGAGGCTCCTGTTCGCCATTTACAATGGGACGCTCCTCATTCTCAGTGTCCTCGTCAAGCTCGATACCGAACTCGAAGCAGAGATCCTCAAACTCCTCGGTTGTGAATCTGTTTTAGGAGGAGCAATACCCGTCAGCACACGTATATAGACCTTGGGCGCGAGGTCGGAGAGCTCATGGTGGGGGTTTAGATGAACAAGGAGGGGCATTCGCACTTTTGACCGAGGGCTTCGTAAAGCTTGTACTTATCGATGGAGATGGTAGGCATGATGAAGCGTAGCCTCGGGCCTGACTTGGTGAGTTATCCTTTTCCGGAGGAATTAGAGGCGAAGGCGAGGCTTCCGTCGAGCGTTGGACGTGGATTTGGGCGTGGATTGCACTGAGTCACAGGAAATTTTGGGGATGTAGTCGTTGCGCGCGACGCTGTGATACTAGGGTACTCTGGAAGACGCAAAGCCGCAGTACAATGTAACGGTACCCCGCTAACGGGTTGGTTTGGCGGGGTAAATCGACGGATTATTTATACTCCTTCACCGAAGCTGTCCTGAAGGTATCCATCATGACATGAAGCTTGCCATGGATGAACTTCTCAATATGCCAACTATTTGTCATTGCTAGAACTGGATACTAATTCAATTAATTGCGCATTGCTCCCGATCATTATAAATCTCCCTGTCTGCAGCTTCCATGGCATTCATCAACTCGCATGTGGAGTAGTTGGATAAAACAAGGACAAAATCAAACAATACTTTGAAACAATATATTGTTGCGTCGAGAAGTTCCAAGTACATTAACTAGGTTGTAATAAAAACGCACATAAAATATATGCATAATGATGTCTGTATTGAGCTGGGAATGGCGGGGCCTGGAGCTTGAGAATTCAAGGCTTGAGCAGATATGATAGTGACGTCGGATGCGATCCTATAGAACTGATATCTGATCTGCGAATTTTTGAGTTTATGTTCATACCCGTCCCGCGTGAACCGTAAAATACAATACACCTTGGAACGTTAGTAAAGGCGATATTTAACTGTGATCCTGGTCATGGCTTCAGATACTTAAGTATTATTGTCATCCCCAGGTTCAAGCCACAATGTACCTGAAGCGCCCTGACCGAAGGTGAGACTGAAGAGAGCTTGCCCCTCAAAAATCCATGTTCTCAGGGAAATGAGGAGCCACTTTAACCCCACTTCAGCCACATCTTAGCTACACCATCTGGGCTGTTCACCTGGGGCATTAGGCGGTTGCCCCTCTCCAAGGCAGCGCTCCTAACAGGGTATCAGTCACTGAACAACACAGCACTGAAAGTGAAGCAACACTGCTGCACCAGCCTCACCCGCCTCCACTGGCCAGCCAGCGAGAGACAAACATCTAGCTTCCTCTCCACATCCTCTCTTCTCCCTCCCTCATCTATCGATTCATATGTCCACATCTCAAACTTCGACGACCTTGCTAATATAGGCCACGACTTTGCCCTTTGACTCTGCATCACTAGGATTTCATTTTCCCTGCGCCGAGCGTATCTCACAGCTCTTGTCCTCCTGCGTGGCCTAGCCTGTGGCCCTCATCTTTCAGCCAAAAATCGTGTGTTGGGACTCCTCAGCGCAAATCATTGCATCACCCACCAGCACAGCACAGCACAGCACAGCACCGCTGCCACTACCACTACCACACGCGATCCACCCGCAACGCCAACCTTCCCCTTCCCTCCCTCCTAACGATCATCTCGACTCACTTCGGACGCTGCCGCTCATTTTCTTGATAAATCTGCGATCTTACCGCCCCGTTCGCCATGGCTGACGCGCCCAACTCTGGCGATGAGCTGTACCCTATCGCCGTCCTTATTGACGAGCTGAAGGTATGCCAGGTTTGGCGGTGACGCCACGCTACAACCCAACGCTTCCTCTTTCCGAGTTGTCGTCTTATCGCCAAGAAGCGAACAATTAGGTGCACATTACTGACACTCGAATCTTCTCCAGCATGATGATGTTTTGCTCCGTCTCAACGCTATCCACCGTCTCTCGACCATTGCTCTCGCTCTCGGCGCTGAACGAACTCGTGAGGAGCTTATCCCCTTCCTCGATGGTCAGTCTTCGATTAGCTCACCCTCTTACCAATTTGCGATGTAAAAACAAAGACGTCTCCTAACCTTGATGCTATGCAGAGTCCGTGGAAGATGAAGATGAGGTTCTTGTTGCTCTGAGCGAGGAGCTTGGCGGCTTCGTCGAGTATGTCGGCGGTTCCCAGTGGGGTCACGTTCTGCTGTCTCCCCTTGAGAACCTCGCTTCTATCGAGGAGCCTGTCGTTCGCGACAAGGTAAACTCATACACCATTTTCATCTTCCTGTCCCCGCGCTGACTGTCACCGCAGGCCGTCGAGTCCCTGAACAAGATTTGCACCGAGCTTTCACCCCAACAAGTCGAGGAGTATTTCATTCCCCTCACAATTCGCCTCGCCAAGGCCGATTGGTTCACATCAAAGGTTTCGGGATGCGGTCTCTTCACAACTCCTTACAACAAGGTCTCCCCGCCCGTTCAAGAGCAGCTGCGCCAGCAGTTTGGCCTGCTGGTCCACGATGAGACGCCCATGGTCCGTCGTCAAGCCGCCACCAATCTCGCAAAGTTTGTAAAGGAGATGCCCGCCACCATCGTTGTCGACGAAATGATACCCCTCTTCCAACACCTCGCACAAGATGATCAGGATAGCGTCCGATTACTTACAGTCGAGGTTCTCATTTCTATTGCCGAGGCCGTTCCCAAAGAGCAACAAGCCAGTCACGGTGTTTTGCTGACAGCTCTGCGCAATTTGATAGAGGACAAGAGTTGGAGAGTCCGATACATGATCGCTGATCGATTTGAGAAGGTCCATAGTTCTTGCCAAAGCTTTTTATCATTAATGCTAATTTTTGCAGATTGCCAAAGCGGTTGACGAGGAGGTCGTTTCTAGAGATCTCGTTCCTGCATTCGTAAAGCTTCTCAAAGATAACGAGGCCGAGGTGCGAACCGCCATCGCTGGCCAGATTCCCGGTTTCTGTGCTCTTGTGGATCGTAACGTGCTCCTCAACGACATCATGGGCAGCATTGAGGATCTCGTCTCGGACACATCCCAGCATGTCCGTGCTGCGCTTGGTACCCAGATCAGTGGCTTGGCTCCTATCCTCGGAAAGCAAGAGTATGTCAAATAGTTTCTGCGAACCCAGATCTCGTTCTAATTTCTTTCATAGAACTATCGATCACCTTCTCCCCATGTTCCTCCAGATGCTCAAGGACGAGTTCCCGGAGGTTAGGCTCCACATCATCTCAAAGCTTGAGCTCGTGAACCAAGGTAATTCACAAAACTCACTATATATGATATTCAACTGACATAGTGCAGTCATTGGTATCGACCTCCTCTCACAGTCACTCCTTCCCGCAATCGTACAACTCGCTGAGGATAAGCAATGGCGAGTACGACTTGCGATTATCGAGTACATCCCTCTTCTCGCCAGCCAACTTGGCGTCCAATTCTTCGACGAGAAGCTCAGCAACTTGTGCATGGGCTGGTTGGGAGATACCGTCTTCTCTATCCGTGAAGCCGCTACTCACAATCTGAAGAAGCTCACTGAGGTCTTTGGTGTTGAGTGGGCCAGCGAAGCTATCATCCCCAAGGTTATGGCTATGGGTAACCACCCTAACTACCTTTACAGGATGACCACCTGCTTTGCTATTTCGGTGATTACTACCCCTATTTAAAACTGCATACCCAAACTGACTGGTTTACAGACATTGGCTAGCGTTGTGAGCATGGATGTGATTGCCAAGTCCATTCTCCCTATGCTCGACAAGCTGGTCACTGACGATATTCCCAACATCCGCTTCAATGTGGCCAAGACATACCGCGTCCTCATCAACGTGCTTCGACGTCTGCCTGACGAGGGTACCCTATACGATCTGGAGAAGCAGGGCAGTGAGATTACACCGTCGCCTCGGGGCTCGGAGCTGATCCAACAACGAGTTGTTCCTAACCTGGAGAAGTTGCAAAAGGATGACGATGTGGATGTGCGATATTTTGCGACGACAGCAGCTGCCGAGATCTCGGGACCCATTGCTGGCGGAGAGCCTATGAATACATCGCCATAGATGAGAGACGTAATGAAGCAATAATCATTATCGAGACAGATTTTGTCTGCTTTTCCCCCCGTTCATATCGCTACAGAAAGAGAGAAAGACAGACAAAAGCCCATGAAGTCGTACGTTGCATATTAGAAGCCACTAGTTGGAGCTGGACATTGTTACACTGAGTTAAGTTGAGAGGGAGGGGGGTTATGTTCTGCGAAAGATGCGATAAAAAAAGACTTGCCACGAAACCTCTAGAGGGGGTAGAGGGCGAACTCAGATGAAGCGTTGAGGTTATGAAAGATGAAAGGGGAGAGGTTTGGAGGAGGTATAGTCGAAGCATTGACACGAGTTCAAATACCATTGTATGATACAACAAGAGCTCTCAGAAGTGAATGATATTGACTGATTAGAAGAGGTGCTGGAGCCAGCACAGAGCGGTCATGGGTATCTTTTTTGTTCTTCAAATTCTAATGCATCTTGTCTACTAACTTACATCCTGCGGAAGCAGAGGGTACTAATTGTCTGACCTTTGTGCCCTCCGAAGCTGAAGGAACGATATTCGACTCTGCCAATGACTTCGAAGCCCTCGTCGCCGGTCTTTTCGAACCATCCTCTCAATTCAGTCTCAGTCCAGTTGCAACTTGTTACCAAGAAGATACCGCCCTTTCTAACAAGGGGTAACACTCGTTCTCGATAGCATTCACAGAGTCGTCGTCCTTGAGCATCTTTTTCGTCGCTTAAGGAGATGGCATCGAAAGTACCCTTGTCAAGCACCACATCCCAGCCCTCAGTCTGCTCACCATTGAGGACAGTGCCGTATGGTCCAGCGATAAGATCCCACTCTTCGAATTCGACAGGTTTTTCAATGTTGTCTTTTGTGGTGGTGATTTGTCGCGCGAGTGCAATGCTTTTGGGGCTGTAATCGACGCCGAGAGCTCGTGCGGACCAGTCGTCTTCCCGGAGGGAGAAAAGAAGCGAGCCGTTGCCGCAACCAAGATCGAGAAAGGTGGTTCTGTCGTGGGAGAGAACAGGAGAGTCTGGATCAGAGGGATCAAGGAGGCTCTCTAGGAACTCAAGGATCTTTGCTTCGGCATCTGAGTCGTCAAACCAAACAGATCCGATGTCGGAGGGATTAGCAGCGTGGTTTGTTATCTCATTTGTGTAAAGGTCATCCCAGCTGGAGGGGCAGAATGTTAGCCTGGGGGTTGTAAGAGACATAGAGCGGAAGGGAGGTTGTACTATTTTTTTGTTCCAAGCTTTGAGGGCTCAAGATGTTGGGGTGTTTCGTCTGAAGACATTGTAAAGGGAGGTATTTGGGTTTCGAAGCTAATGAAGCTATTCCGAATGATTGATTGATTGATCGATAGTGATGATATTTTGTGGTGGGGGTGTTGAATAAATGTCCAAAAGGGCAGGCGGTGAAGGCGGGGTATTGTTCAATTAACTCGACCACTATAGTAGTATCTTAGGTAAGTTACCTCACAACTTGATCATGATTAAGGCAAAAGCTTTGGTTGGGATGCTGCTTTTTAAGACTTCCTTAAAGGTATGCCTCATGTTTAAGCAGTACTTGGGTGATGTCTCAGCCAATATGAAGAGGTAGCGCCCAAAAGGATTCTTTCGCTTCATTATATGTATTCTTCATCGTGTTTCCTGCTATATCTTGACGATTGAAGTTGGTGGTTTGAAGGATCCATGTGCCGGAAGATAATACATGGAGACGTCTCATGAGTTAAGTAAGATGAATTCAGTTTTTAAGCACGCAGACTAAATATATTCAAAATGATTAAACATCTCGCAAGTGTCACAGGTCGTCACAAGTCTTTCAAGGCAAGGTTTGACGGTGGGAAGACCTAAGAATTATAATTCTTGACGGTATTTCTTGAGTTTGAAGCTCGTTTATTGGGGTATAGTCAAACGTACACCCAGAAGTTGCTGATGAGTTTGGTAGAGTTGGCCAGTCACTAGGGACCTATAGATCGGTTCCACCTAAGACGGCCTCGGGCACTTGGTATGTAATGGACGACCTCAACTACCCATTGCCGGGTCTATTGGGGCACGACATGTGCAACAATGTAAATGTCCTTTAGCAAGGGGATGGTCTCCTCCAACAGCAACTTCAGAGCCTAGGCAGATCAGATCAGATGGATCATGTAAACGAGCAAGGCTATCCCCACTCTGGCCCTGAGTACCACATAAGTCTTCTTAATCCATGAGAGAGAGAGCCGATAGCCGTCCCTATGATTCGTATCGTTCGATCGTCATGATCATGAATACCATATTCATGATACCAACCGCACCGCAAAATCACGCGAGTTTCCAAACACCAGGCCCCGTATAAGTTAAAAGTTCGTTCGTCTTGTCTCGACGATACATTCCGATCGTCCAATCAGTAACCTGAAGAGTAACGTAAAAGCAAATCCCCATAAGCAATATGTATGTAGATGAAAAACAGAACCATAAACCAAGTCAAGCTTAGTAGAAAGACTCGACCATGGTGTCCTTCATGGTAGTGTTAATGTTGCTAGGTCCCTGGCCCTCGCCGAGTCGGAACACGCTCTCGATAACGCTGAGCTCGGTGGCAGTGGTGTCGAGACCAGTCACGGCGAGCCAGTCGTTGACGACCATTCCAGCGCCAACGACGTTGGAACCTCGGTTGACACTACCAGCAACAAGAGGGACTTGCAGTAAGCTAGACAGCTCGTCCTGGTCTTGAATGGGAGTCTTGGGATGCACGAGACCGCCCTGGTTGGACAGACTCATGTAGCTGCCCACTAGAACGTTGTCTGCGACAGTCTGTCGGAACACTTCCACGCCAAGGACATCTGCGATAATCTCTTCTGTTTCGCGTTCCAAGTCAGGATGCACGAGGGCAATGTGATCATTTGTGACGATAACGTTCCCAAGGGCTGACAGGCGCTCCTCGATGCGCTGGATACGGACAGAATCGGGAAGTGAATTTCTCAAGTGCTGCAGCTCCTGGTCGGTTGTGGTTGTGGGAACAAGAAGACCCTTTCGGTTGCCAGCGGTCATACGGCCGATGATACGAGTACCAGCGATAGTAGTTCTAACGGTAGGAATGATATCTTGGAGTTCGGCTTCGAAGACACTGGGGAATGTCAGCATGAAACGTAGAGTCAAGCGAGGTAGAAAGATTTACCTGTAAAAGTTCTCGCTGGCACCGAGGGCCACGAGGGCGTAAGAGTTGGTCAAGGTGGAAAAGACACCGACCCTAGAAATTGCACGTTAGCATGAAGTTCTGCTTTGTCAATCTCATAGCGCTGTAAAGCAGGGCATATCATTTCATCCATATATATGCGCTGCATAGAAAAGGCGGGGGTGGGGTTCTTGAGGTACAGAGAGCTTCAATCGCGTAAGACAATGGAGTTGACGTACTCATTAGAGTTCTCAAATTGAGCACGAACGGCCATGACTGCTGAAGTATTCTGAGTTGTGCAAGTCGTAGAGTCTAGAATTTTGGAGATTTGGTGTAGTTGAAGATTGAAGTTATCGCAGAGTGGATGCTTGTCGTAGGTTTTTTTTTTCTTCGCCTGGTTGGCTTTCTTGCCCCTCCTTCTTTTTTTTTTTTGGGACTGGGAGCTCTCGCCGCTATTTATGTAATGCGGTGTCTGGATCAGATAGTGGAGCTCAGGCTGTCAGCAAGTAAAAGTATCACTAAAAATGCCCGTCAGGACGTCTGAAAACAGTAATGAGCCTAATGACTCACTGAAGCAAATTGCTCAGGAACATCGCCACTACCTAGCAAAACTCACCTTATGGATGAGCGGGGAGAAAGGACCCTGCTTTAATTGACGAGGTACAGTATGACTCTTCCAATTGGAAATGACTCCTTGGCCGTTTGTTAAGCAATTGCCAATCCTGTCCAGCTCCAGAAGGTTTTCCATGGATCTATCAGCCTCGTAGTACTCAGCCCTAGGTATCCGTGCCTAGGTAGCTTGGACCCTTCGACTCATCTCGCATCAAGTCCAAATACGGCAAGTGATTATATTATCATACTCTAGACCCTCCGCCAAGATGACCAGCTATCAAGCACCTTGATGATATCAAATAACGTGATTCAGAGTCTTTTTCATGACTCTGAACTTGATTTTGTATATGCAGACAGATGACAATAGGAAATCCTTATAGCATCATGAACTGCTCATCTCATGGCAAACATGTATGTACACAGAACAAAATAAGGGTCCGCATCCAGTATCGTATCCCTAGAAAACCATCGTCATGCCATTCGTGATCCTTTATCCCATCTTGCCCTGTTCAGGTCATATTGCCAAAACCTCTCATGGCCTCTCAGTCAGCTCTTGGGCTCGAGTTCTCTCTCCGGATATCTACTGTCGTCTCGCCATCCACACAACGCATGGCCCTCATTCCTCACTCCTCGGAGCTTCATCGCGATAAAGCTAATCCACTCAAAATGCTCGCCTTCAAAGAGTCCAGACAGGTGCCTTCATCAGTACTTGTCTTCCTCGTACTTCCAACGCCATAAATCCTGCGAATCGCACCCTGCTTGAGTCCTTCGGCAGGGCCGCTACAAAAGTGTCCTTGTCAGCATCCATCATTGAGCTCTTTGAAGCGTCGTTACCCTCCCCGCTCTCGGGCGGGGCTGCATTATTCAACGTACCAGTCTTAACTTTGCCGCTCTTTTCATCGTCGCCGTCCTTGTCGTCACCATCTCCATCTCCCTTCTGAGCCTCCAAAACTGGCAAGGCCGCTTTTTCAACTTCCATCAAATGGGGCTGGACGATCTCGCCAGGCAACGGGTAGGTGATAGCCACATCCCGACTCTCCAGGGGAAGGTTGGCTGCAATACCCACCGCAAGTTCCACGATCATCGATGCGCTACCGTCCACACCAGGCGGTGGCGGGTTGCAAAGGAACTGGTATAGGCAGTTTGTCAAGGAGGCCGTTGACTTGGCGATGAATGCGTTACGATTATCGTTCGCAGCTGGGGAGTTAAGCTGTCGATGCAAACCGTCCAATGATGTCATTCGCCAGCTCACAATCTTGTTCGTCAAGGCGTCGAACTCTTCTTGACTGGTCAAAGTGTGCGTGTTGCTTCGAATCCCCAGCTCAATCTCCTTAAGAGACTGGCTTAGCTGCGCATCCAGTCCAGGGTGAAAACACTTGTTAAACACCTCCTCCATGATCCATCGCGAGATGACAGCGCGTCCAATAGCTGTCATCTCAGCCTTTCCGGTCTTAAGTGCCTCTGTACTAACATACTTGTCAAGCCACTGTGGCACACACCGCCAATCTTTTCGGATGTTGAACGAGAGGTTGTTAATGGCACCATTCAGGCGGTTAAATCGTGTCGAGTATTCACTATCATCGAGAGCGGTACGCGATTGCGACATACGCTGGTTGGCGACTGCATTTTGGAGGTGCACAATTTGGCCATTAAGCGCCTCAATCTGTCCCTTACCGTCAAAATAGAGTCTCTTGACGTTCTTGTATTTAGTCACTACACATAATTAGTATGCGGTCCTTACTGCGCCAGCGCGGAGATCCTCCCAGATTGTACTCACACAGGTCCTTGAAAGACTTGTCATTTTCGCCAGCCTCAGCTGGGACAGCAGATACTGGCTGGGGGCTGTCCCGTCCTTGATCCGCGGGTTGACCCTCGTACGGTGATGGACGGTCGCCACGGTAGGCCGGTGACTGGCCGGCGGACTGCGGCACGGGAGGTAGCGGGTTCATGTTGTTCATAGAGTTGGCGGGACGGTAAGTGGGGGGTGGGCCACCGGGGACATCAGCCTGCCCACGCAATTTATCGGAGTCAGGACGGCGCGCTGATGGAGGTCCTCCGGTCGGTGGTGCCATACCCGGTTGCTGTGGCTGAGTAGTTCCCTGTTGAGCAGGAGGAAGGCTCGGGGTTGAACCTTGATTCTGTATATAAACGGCGTGGCTTACAGCAGGTGAGTTAGTTGCTGATTGCAGGTTGGTCGAGCGCTGATCCGAGTCGGCGATAGGCGATTCATGCGAGAATTGAGAGACTGTTTCAGGGTTCTGAAACTGTGCGCTGGGGCCCAAGTGTGCGGGAACCGATCGCGGATCTCCACCTTGATTACCACCCTGGTGATAGTTGGCTTGCTGTTGAGCGTTTGGAAACTGATAAGGTTGTTGCGACGGCGAATGTTGAGGTGGGTTGAGAGGGGATTGTTGCTGGTCGTACACGTTTGTTTCGTAGCCAGTTTGTGGTTGTTGGTCCTCCGTATGTACCTGAACGTGGGGTTGCGGCTGCTGGAGCGGGGCCTGGTTCTGGTTCTGGTGATAGGCGGCGTCCTCGTAAGGCTGCTGCTGCTGGTCTACCTCACCAGAAACTTGGCGAATGGTGTTATGGAGCGAAATTCGTGAAGTCTGTGAAGGCGATGGCTGGTTAGATTGATGCGTGGTATAATGTTCATTAATATCGTCGAGACCCTGGCGAGACGAAAGCTGGGGTAAAGGGGAACGTTGACTCTCGGGGAGCTGCTGGACCTGCTGAAGAGCTCAGCTTGAGCTGGCGGACGTGGTGAGGGCGGCTAACGCCAATGGCACGGCGCAGTAGCCAGAATTAACGACTGGGGCTTGGATATGGGCTGGAGACAATAAAGGGATTGGATAAAGTTCTGGACTGGGCTTGACGGCTGTGGCTAGCGGACTGCTATGCCGAGTAACAGGTAGGTAGAGAAGTGAGGTAGGTGGAGTGAGATTGGGAGTAAGATTGGGGTGTTGGGCTGGGCTGAGAGAGGGGGAAGAGACAAGTGACAGATAGAGGCTGGGGGTTCACGCTCACAACGGGCAAGGAATATAACTAGGGACAGAAGAAAAACAAGGAACGATTCAGAAGAGAAAGGCGGTGGATTGCTCACCCGCTTGGAAGGTCGACGTGCAAGGCCGCCAGTATTATCGTAGGATTGGTTGTTATTGTGGCCGATGCTTATGCTATGGTGGTGCTGGCCGTCAGACGCCCCACGATTGGACCCAGAAAATATGCCCTTAATCAATTTTCGAGTCGAGCGCTTCTCAGCAGGAGCTGTTTGCTGTTGTGCTTGTGCTTGTGCTTGTGCTTGTGCTTGCGCCTGTGCCTGTGCCTGCGCTTGCTGCTGCTGTTGCTGTTGTAGCTGGGGGGGAATTTGGCCGTAACGGTTTAGGTCCTCAACGGACGAGGTCTGGAGATTGTAAGGCGTAGTAGCGCTATAACGGATACTCTGCGAACGGCCCAAGCCTGGGTCGTTAAAATCGCTTTGTGGTTGATGAGGATCAAATGCGACGTTAGAGAGGTTGGAGCTTTGCTGCTGCTGTAAAGAAGGAGGATGTTGATTAATGTTAGCATTGGTTGTGCTGCTGGCAGCTGATGGCGAGCTATAGAGGTGCGGCGGGGGGGCGCCAGCGGAAGCGGAGGAGGGGGAGGGCAACAACGGTAAAGAACCTTGAGGCTGCTGCTGCTGGGGATGTTGGAGATGTAACGGCGGCTGTTGGTTCTGTAGGTAATGAGAGGGGGGAGGCGGCTGTTGTGAATCAAAGGACTCGCTCGAGCTGAAGGCGGTGTTATGGGACGAGGACAAGGCTGAATGGGCGTTTATGCTGGAAGGATTGTTGGCGCTCGCATTAGCACTGGCACTGGCAGCGCTGGCATTGGCACCGACCGAGTGCGAGTGGCCGAAGTGGGCGCCGTGGGAGGCTGAGTCTGCCTCGTCGAGGAGTTGCTGGTGCTGCTGAACTTGATAATGTTGATCCTGCGGAATCTGCTGTTGCTGGAGCTGCTGAGCCTGGTGGCTTGGTTGACGCTGGTGGCCTGTCGCTTGAGGGGTCGCAGCAGTACCGCCCGTTGAAGTCTGGTTGTTCGTCGAAGTTGAAGTCGCTGGCGTCTTGGACGAGTTTCGCGGCTCATTGAGCGGATGCGATGACCGATTGCTGTGCTTGCCGAGGAAGTTCCTCATACTGCGATTGCGATTGTCGTTGCGGACGGCCGATGAGGAGGGAGTTCGGAGGAGGTAATCGCGCACAGCGAGAGTTGAGGTCGGAGAGAATGGAACAGGCGGAAGAGATGGGAAGAAGATGAGAGGGATACGGTAGTCTACGAATCCAAGGCCAGCTAAGGTAAGGTCAGGTAAGTCCTGTAGGTGGTTATCGAAATCGGGGCAGTACACAACCTAGAGTTACGGATGGATACTTCTTAGACCTATAGAAGCAAGGGCACCGATCGGACGGGACGGGACACGACGCAAGCTGATTGAGCTGCCCTGCCTGTGTCTTGGTTGGTGCCCGTGCTGAACCCGCTGCCGTGGATGCATCGTAGTGGATGTTCAGCGCTTTAATCGTTACCTACTAGGTTCAGTCCAGTTGGACCTCGTGGACGCCGAACGTCCATGGATCCCTGGAGAGATTGGGTAGCAGAGGGGTGATAAGGCGGATACAGTACCACTCGCTAATATATCTTTGGGTTATGTTCCGAGCTCTCAGCTTGGTCAATTGCGCGGCTGATGTTATTCATTCGTGTCTTTGGGGTTCATTTGGTGTTGACACGAATAAGACAAGGTCTACTACATTCAAAGCACAGCCTCTACTATACCATGTGGCGCTGCATTCGTATGATGATAGGCTTCTGTTGACAGTCCAGGCCTAGATTTTGTGCCGAAGACCCTTGAGTTGAATTACAAAACGGAAAGTTACAATACATCATCCAGTGCTGATCATTTTAAGCGGATGGTTTGTTACCTCTTGGCATCCAATCCATAGAATCATGAATGACTTCAGTTGACATTTTGATATTGGTGGCCAAGACTCAACCAGCGTTAGCACGTTCCATGTAAAGCTGCCAATCTCTTCTACTGCAGGTGACATAACATATTCTGGAACGATATCGACAGCAAGTTACCCACTAGCGTGGGCGATATGCATTACAACCCTTGGATGGTCAGCATTGCGTTGGTTGAGTCTTTTCTCCTCTACGCAAGTTCGTCCGCTTCCAAGCTCCCGTACATGTCAGCAATAGGCCCTCCTATGAGAGCCAGCACTTCAAAGCTTTGGTCACCTCTCACTTACAGTTCATCAGCCTTGTTGGACGTTGTCTCGTTAGTCCTTGTTTCTTGAGCGGAGTCCGATGCCCAGACTGGCCTTGTGGACACTAGAACTTGCTGAAAGGAGGCTGTGTATGCGGGCTGGGATCCAATGTGATCCTCTGGTTGAAAGACGATGTCGCATATTGCCGGTTGTCTCACTAGATAACTGATGCAGTCCGAGGCGCTCATGTCAATGCAAGCTTGTGAGGAAAGCCAGGATATTCCGTCGCTAGTTCATTTTATATCAAATAGATTCTATCACATGGATGCTCACTCTGCAGCCCGGTCTTTTTAGCTGGTCATCTTTAAATTTGAATATCTGTGCATCCCACAGCCCATATGTACCCTGGTAAGTTGATACTATGAATAGCAACTCATAAGCTTCCTGTCAGACAGGGGTGTGCTGATCAAATGTTTTGAGTGTGG
Source organism: Fusarium sp. DS 682 (assembly GCA_014764975.2). Taxonomy (NCBI): domain Eukaryota; kingdom Fungi; phylum Ascomycota; class Sordariomycetes; order Hypocreales; family Nectriaceae; genus Fusarium; species Fusarium sp. DS 682. The sequence goes on along the minus strand of JACYFE010001386.1, from coordinate 70,060 downwards.
TGCAGTAGCACGACAACTTCGCCATGTTCCTCATGGGAAGTTACTAATCATGCTTCTGGCAGTGGTCGCTGTCTGTGTCTGATGTAGATGTTTCAATGGTCTAATATGATTGAACGACATTGTGTGAGACTAATCATTATATTTGTCGTGATTGCGTGACACCCCAACCATAAGAGTATATGCATGGATGATACACTCGTCGGGCTACAAAATATATATTCGTGGGCTCTCTATGAGGTATGATACAGTTGCAAACCGTCGCCTACCAGCCCATCGTTGGTTTAGAAGTGAGCGCAACTACAAAATAAAGCCCTTGTCTAGGGTAGGCCTCGTTTGGTGAACCATGATTTATAAGGCGGTGATTAATTAATTCAGCGACCATCACCTTTGTTTCTCATAATTCGGCCTCCAACTCAGGTAATGATTCCGATGATATTGGTATATAACACTAAGACATCCCAAATAATCCGAGTCTTTAAAAATACTCATCTGTTTTAAATATTCCGATAATTGTTACACCGTTCACCTTGCGACCGTGTGATATAACGACTTGACATTCCCAATCACTTCTGGATAACAACAACCTGCCAGAATGTGCTTTGGCGCGACCTGCCCAACCTGTTGTAAGTTCTCGATATCGCTCCTAGGCCAATTGAGCTGGTAAGATGCTAACTGAAGTCTTCACAGCCAAGAAGTCGTGGCGTGGATGCGGTAACCACGTTCAACAAGTATTCGACAAAGTGCCACAGTCTGAATGGTGTACTTGTACTCCCAAAACCAGAATCGGCGGCAAGGACTACCCCCCTGCGGCTCCTATGCAGATTCCGGGCTTGAGTTGGGTCTCAGGCATGCTCGGGGGAGGTAATCGTCAAAACGCTGGCGGTGATAAGAAGTCGGAGCTGTGAAACTATACGGATATATCTTGTCTCTCCACGCGCTATTATCCAGTGCTTGGATAACATGTATGCGGGGATCTGCAGGGATGAGAGGTTCCGGAAGTCTGTAGTTTGAACTTCATGACATGAAATAGGGCGTCGAGTCATATGCACAATTGCCGGGGTTGGGAGTTGGAGTATGGGGAAGTTTCAATGTTGGTTGCATGTATAGTAGAAGGGGAGAGCAAATCGGGGTCTTAAATACGGCAGTTAAATGAATTATAGATGAAGTCCAAATGATTTTGCCATATGTTGAACCTATCTAGGAATCGAAACATTTCTAACTCAAAGATTAATAGAATAGGCAATTTACGTATCTTATCATTGAACCCAAAAGCAAGTGGACACAGGAATCCCCAGAGTGTGGAGATGACCTTACTCAACGGGGAACAAAGAAGCGACAAGTTAATACGGATATGTAATAGAGAGACGATCAAAGGACGTGACTGGTTATGAACTAACTTATCTTTCGGTTACGCAGCAATTCCCCCCACACGAAGTAGGGAATTCGGGCTTGGACCCGACGAGTTGGAGTCATATCGGAGCACTTCTATCTAAGACGCCTCGTGATAAGAAGCTCAATCTAGCCGGTCAACGGTTGGCTCCAACTCTCCCTCTTTCTCTTTATGAGTTCAGAAAGTTAGCCATTGATTGGTCAAGATTATTCAGAACAACGTTGCCATAATGTTAATACTGTCACCAAGCTTCATGCTCGGAGCTGGCGCTCTACTTCTTGTTACTCATATCATTATCCGCCTGACTTCGGCTACAGCAAAGGTTCCCGGCCCGTTTATATCCAACTTCACGTCACTTCTACTGAAATGGCACGAACTCAACGCAAACCGTACCGTGTATATTCACGAACTTCACAAGAGATATGGCCCAGTTGTCAGGGTCGCACCCAATGAGGTCTCCTTCACTTCGATTGATGCTCTCAAAGAGATTTATGGTTCTGGTGGTAGCGGATATGACAAGACTGAGTTTTATGATCTCTTTCAAGTCTACGGAAAACGGTGAGAGCTCATTATAGAGGAACTAGATACTGGTTCTGACTCCGCCTTGTAGCACAATGTTCTCAACCCTAATTAAAGGCGATGTAAGTTCAGATTTGGGCAGCCTTGTTTAGTAAATCTGACTTCTTGATCAGCATGCGAAACGACGGAGGATGATTGGCGACAGATATGCCAACAGTAACATAATGAAGCAAGCCCCCTTGGCTGGAATACAAGAACGCTCCAAGAAGTTTGTTGAGCGCTGTGTTGACTCACCCGATAAGACGGCAGACGTCTTTGTAAGTCAAAGCCTTAAGATGTTCAGGAGTATGCTAACAATCCGCATAGAGAGGTAAGTTTTAGTTACGAGGAACAAACTGATTGTCAACGAAGAAACAGCTGACCAAACCAGCGTTGCACGCATATGCTTGTGATTGTGTTACACACCAGTTGTTCCACCCATATGGAAGCAACTGCTTGCAGAACAAAGACGACGAGGAAATGATGCACCAAGTTGCTGCCGACGACAGTCTTCAGAGTAAGCTATCGTTTCCCAAAGATCACACTTGGCAGCTCATACGAGAAACACAGACCGTCTAGTTCAATACTATAGCCCGATTCTGCACCGTCTTGGATCCAGCCTTCTGGCTAGCTTTGCCAAACCTCGTTCAATTCCCTTGGCCGACAACTTTGTCATTGAAAACGCCAAGGAAAACGGAGCAGCAGGTTTTACCGTCCTGAACCGCCTGAAGGAAAAGGACAGCGTACTTGACACTATCGACATGGCAGCCGAATGTCTCGATCATATGGCCGCAGGCATCGACACAACCGGCGACGTTCTCTGCTTTTTGATGTGGGAGCTTTCACAATCTCGATCGGTCAAGTATCAACGTCTTCTCCGAGAAGAGTTTCGAAGCAAGCCTGACGCCCACTTTGACGAGTTACCCATGCTAGACGCTGTACTAAACGAGGGACTGAGATGTTTCCCTGCTATTCCCATGTCATTGCCTCGATACGTCCCTCAGGGTGGTCGTGTTATTGACGGATTCTCCTTGCCAGAGAAGACAGTTGTTAGTTGCCAGGCCCTTTCGGTTCACCGAATCAATGATCACGTCTTCCCGGACCCGGACAAGTTTTACCCCGAAAGGTGGTTGGAAGCCGAAGGAGATGCCGATCGACGACGGCACCAATGGGCCTTCTCCAGTGGAGGAAGAGGATGCATTGGAAAGCAGTGAGTAGCCCTATTGAACTTAGAGAGAAAGACAATACTAATCAAGTTATAGCCTTGCCATGGCGGAAATGAAGACCTTGCTGCGAGACGTGTATTCACGATACGAAACTGAGCCGGATATATCAATGAAGAGCGAATCTATGGTGATGGACGATCAACTCATTTCCTCACGACCTCTTGGAAAGCGATGCCTGCTTAAGTTCGTGCCTGTGAAGGACTGAATGATAGGCTAATGGCCACAAAAGTGAGTTAACGAGCATTGATGAAGAGTTAGGAGCTTGATCAGGGCATCAGAATTATGATGCTGTACAGTAGGACACACTAAGGAGAGGATTCCTCGATACAGTGCAAGTGTCATAGATTAAAGGATGAGATCGGCCACTCGGGGATGTAAGCTCGGGCGAGTAAGAATAGAATACCTATCTATGGAAGAGAAACTCGCAAGCAAAAACCAAATACAACATGGTGATTACATTCGTCGGTTGGAGTTTGTGGCTTTCAAATCCGAGTACACCGATGTCGTATTTGTCATTCTCCGACTGCATCTGCAAATGCCCGAAATCACAACGGAAATATTCCCAAGGCATCCATCCATTCCCATCAAGTTGACGTGAGTGAGGTGGGAGGTTGCGTTGCGTTGCGTTGCGTTGCGTGGTTTGCATGTGTACAGTGTGAGGAAAAGTCGATATTGGATGCGCTTGGCACTTGAAGCATGGGACAGAGGCGAAGCGAGCTGTGTAACAGTGGATCACTGCCTAGGATTTGAGCGCCTCGAACCGGGCGAGGCGTTGAAAGCACAGTGAGTGGTCATGTCAGTGACAATTGTAATGGAACCCAACCTCGAACCTCACTCAGCTTTTAGTTAAAGTTTTATTATTAGTGTTTCAAACTTTGTGAAAAACTAGTCTGCTGTAACTCGTTTGTTGATAAATTAGTGACAAATACAGTCTCAGAACGTATTACTGCTTTCAAAATCATAGGCCATTCTGACAGTTGTCACTTCAAGGTTAAAAGTATTGGTTCTTTTGGTGTTGGTTGACTTGTCTGAATCTGAGGTTGTGTCAGGTTTTTTTGCCGCCTGCCCCATTCATTCATCCCGTACGGGCTTCCAAAAACAAAAATCCCGGTCGGCCCTAACATCGCCCCTCCCTCCTTGTCCTTCTTAACTCACCTTGTTGCTCCTCTTTCGCATTTTTTTTCTTCTCTTCAACACTACACTCTGCATCTCACCGAGACAGCAAAACTCAACTCAACTAAACGCCCTCAGATCTATCGCGCCCAGCGCATTTCACTTTCATACTTGCCTGTTGACTTTTCTGGTCGCAGCGCGCATCGCTTACCTGACTCCCCCACCACTCATACCTGGCTCACGAACCTCTCAAGTCGTTTATAGTGTTGGCCTTTGAAGCATCATCTTCGCCGGTCTTCGCTTGCTTCCTTCGTAATCGGCACCTCCCGAACACATATATCCGCCGAACCACACTGCTGTTTATGTATCAGCACGACCAGCACTCCGTCTTCAGACACCTCTTCAAGCTGCAGTTATTTCGCATACCGCGAAAGCCTTGTAGCCCCGACATCAGTTCCGACGGTTGAAATCTAGAGACACCACAGTCGTCTATGCATCACCACCAGCATCCGATTATCCATCCGATCTGCCACATGTCAATCAAAAATCATCAAGAGCACTGAAACCTTCGTTGCTCCGCCCACCCTCAAGTCTCCTTCTGCTACCAAGTCTATACATGACATCTTCGTCATCTCACGACTCTATCAACTACTAGCCTCGCTTACCAGCCTTGCCCTGTCAGCTTTATCTTTCAGACAGTAAATACTCAATACCGTCGTCACCATGGCTCTCGTCAACGTTCGCCGCGATGTCAGCGATGCTTTCTATCGTTACAAGATGGAGCGTCTGCAGACCAAGATCGAAGGTAAAGGAAACGGTATCAAGACCGTTGTCGTCAACCTGAGCAGCGTTGCTGCTTCTCTTGCCCGCCCTGGCTCATATGTCATCAAGTACTTTGGCTTCGAGCTTGGCGCTCAGACCAACATTGATCCCAAAGACGATCGTTGGATCATCAACGGTGCTCACGATGCCCCCAAGCTTCAGGACCACCTCGATGGCTTTATCAACAAGTTCGTTCTCTGCAAGAAATGCAAGAACCCTGAGACCGATGTTGTCATCAAGGATGATCGTATCCTGCTTGACTGCAAAGCCTGCGGTCAGCGTACCGATGTTGATATCCGCCTGAAGCTCAGTGGCTTTATCCTCAAGAACCAGCCCAAGAAGGGCAAGAAAGACAAGGCCGAGCGCAGAGCTGCCAAGAAGGCTCGACAGAACGGCAATGCTGCTAACGGCACCAACGGTCAGAACGGTGTTGGCAGTGATGAAGCCTCTGAGAACGGCTCAAACGAGAACGGCGATGAGGACGTTGGCAGTGATGACGAGTTCCAAAAGGTTCAGGCTGAGGCCGCCGAAGCCGCTCAGGAGAAGGAAGTCAAGGAGCATGAATGGGCTGTTGACATGAGCGAGGAAGCTGTCAAGGCCCGTCAGGCCTCTCTCCCCGGCGAATTCAAGCAGAAGCTCAACATGGGCGATGACGATGATGAAGAGGGCGAGGGTGGCCCTACCATCTACGATGAGCTTGGTGACTGGATCCAGTCGCAAGCCGAAGAGAAGGGCAGCATCGATAAGGTCGAGTCCATCGACATCTATGTCAAGGCCAAGGAGCTTGGTATCGAGGGCAAGCATCGTAGTGTTCTTGTTCTTGTCCAGACCATCTTCGATAAGAACATTGTTGCCCAAATCCCCAAGCGTGCTAGCATGCTCAAGCAGGTATGTTGAGCTTATCTTACCGAAGCACTCGTGTACTAATATTCCACAGTTCGTCACTTCCGAGCGTCACGAGAAGGCTCTTCTCGGAGGCACTGAACGTCTTGTCGGGTCTCTGGCTGCTGACCACCCCGAGATGTTCCAGTCTATCGTCAAGATTTTGCAGCTCTACTACCACTACGACTTGATTAGCGAGGAGGTCGTGACCAAGTGGGGATCCAAGGCTAGCAAGAAGTACACTGACATCTCCACCTCCAAGAAGGTTCGCAAGGCTGCTGAGCCTTTCTTGACCTGGCTTGCCGAGGCTGACTCGGAGGAGTCTTCTGACGAGGAGTGAAATCCCGTTTGTGTAGTCTTTCTTCCTGTGTGATACTTTTTTTGCCTTGTGTCTTGTGTCTTGTGTCTTGTGTCTTGTGTCCTTGGCTGGTAGGCTTCTGTGTCACATTGTTGCATTCACTTTGCCGACAGATTAGTTCAGTTTGTGCTTTCTGATACTCAGATAGTCTAATTCTATTCTTGGTCTTCTGCCTGAAATCTGAAATATGTGATGTGATCTTCATTTACAACAGTATGAGAGATACTACTGTCAGTGTTTGTAGCCAATGACTTGTCTCGTTCACACAAAAAAAAAAGGGGTATCGCTTTGCCCGTTGCTAATTCTCCTGAGCCTGGTCTACAAGTACAGATACTTAATACAAATCTTGACATACTCCACCTTAGCATTATGCATCTGTCATTGTGGTCTCCTCTGTCTCGGCGACCTTGCTGGTATCTTCCTCTTCGTCCTTCATAGCTGTGTCCTCACCTGAACCCTGCTGGCCCTCACCTTCCCCGTATATGTAATTTCCAATAGCTTTGACTGCTTCAACTTGATCGTCATTAACGATTGTTATGTTGAACAGCTCGTCGACCTTGCCAGGCTCGAGCTCTGTAGGTAAGTTCTTCAAGATATCTTGAACGGCAGATGCTTCCTTGCCTGAAGCCTCGAGACGCTGCTTGAGAGCTTCAGGGGTCGAGGTCGTAATGAGCACGTAGCGTGCTTCAAAATCCATATCTTTGGCATACTGAGCAGCCTGGTAGGAGGAATCTGTCAGTAAAATATGTGGTTTCATGGATGTATGACCTACTTCAGTGTCTAGTTCGATTATTGGCACTTTACCCATCTCTGAGATAGCATCAATGGCCTTGATACTAGTTCCGTAATCGACGCCATCGCGAGCTCCTGATTCTATCAAGCGATCTCCATCACGGAGCTGGTTGAACTCTTGTTGCTTGACAAAGTAGAAATTCTTCCCGTTAACTTCACCCTCAACGGGCTCTCGCGTAGTATGGCGGACAACGGGGGCGAACACGCCCTTTCGCTCTTCCATCAGCTCTTTGATGATTGTGGATTTGCCTACACCCGTGATACCAGAGACGACGATAGGTTCTCGGTTGGACGGCATATCTTCGTCACTTGCTGTGGGCTCACTAGTGTCTTCAGTATCATCCGCTTCCGTGAGCTCTTCGAACACGACATCAATCTTCTTAGGATCTTCAATCTTGTCGAACGCAGCAAGTTTTGTACGTGCTGCGATTCGTAGTGCTCTCCAGCTCTTGCTAGCCTTACCAGCAATAGCAGCAGATTTGGTTTGGTCATTTGTTGGCATCTCGATCTCAAAATCGTCGTCGGCAATTTTACGTTTGAATGCATCGAGCTCTGGAAGTTCATATCTCTCCTTGGCTTTGAGTCGACTCATGGCTGTTTCTTCATTCTCCTCCTTTAGAAAGTCCAGGGAAACAGAGCCCATAGGGATCGACCTCAACCGCTTGCTGGTGGCCATTTTCTGAACGTTGGCCTTTGCCTCAAGAAAGGATGCTGGTGAGACTGGGTCTCGTTTGATGGGATGACAGGCTTCAATCTTCCAGCGAACCCAGTTCTTGTCTCTAGCCAGCACGGTTTCTACCATTCGATAAAAGTATGGACCATCAACACCTTGACGGAGGTAGTCTGCAATAGTCTTCTTCATGTCACTAGCCCACTTAGCCTAATAAATGATTAGCTGAAGCGTTCTTCTGGTATCATCATAGTTCCTGATATACTTACGTCTTCATCGCTCAAGACTTGGTCACTGTACATGACGGCCTTATTTATGCTGGCCGTGGCGGGAAGAGCTTCTGCAAGCCTCTCTCGTGCTTGGGCAGATAGTGAGATGAGAAAATCCATGATTATGAGAGCTTGCACAAGGATATGTCGACGGAATGACAAATCGCTAATCTGCGGTTAATGTTAGTCTACACTCGAGTCAAACAGGACGTGTGAGACAGTACCTCCAGGTCGAATAAATCTTTACTAGTGAGGTATTTGGGGTTGAATGTGTTAGAACTCTCATCTTCTTCCCCAGTTTCTCGTTTTCGTTTTAGGCTTCGTCTCGCATCGTTATGGACTGTTTGAAAGACACTCATCGTGGCAGCTAGACCCTCCTTGAAAGACGACAGGTTTTTTGTTTCGAAAAGCTTTTTGGGCTGACTGAAGTATTCCTGAAGGGACCAGAATAGCGGATAAAGCTCGTCTGTCGATAGGGGCTTGTCCTTGTCCCCCTTTTTGGCGTCAGTGGACTTGGGTGTGGACTTTGACTCTGGTTGCTCCTTTGGGCGCTCCTCTGGCTCATCTACAGCCATCTTAGAATCCTCATCGTTCTGCGTTGTTTCGTAGGTCGTGACATTCTCGATATGGTATTCGCCTCGGAGGTTCACAGAACTCTTGTCGCCCAGCGGAAAGCTTTGGAACATGAAGATAAAGACTCGACCACAAAAAGCCGTATCTTCTGCACGAGATAGTCGGCGCAGCAATTCGTTGCATGTTCGGAGAATAATTAATTGTTTTTGCTTGAAATGATTTGCTGTAATTCGTTCCCTCCTTGATTCAAGGAAGTCAAAGATCTTGCGACATCCAGCAATAGTCTGACTGTCCAGAAGTTCCTCTGCTAGCCAGAACAAAAGCGCGGGGTCACATTGCCCATCGTCTGAGAGAAGCGACAGAATATCGAGGAGGTTCCACACCTTGACGTAGTCGGGAGAATCGATGGTGGTTGTCGCCTATTTTGGTCAGCGTAAGGCGCAAATCGCAAGGAAGAGTCGGGCATTACAATGAGTTGACTGAATATGTTACGAGCCGCAGTTTCTATTATAGCAAACTGTCGTCCTTTATCGATCGTTGACGAAGCGCCTTTAGCTGCTGGACTAGAAACATCGGCTGCGGTTCTGGATACTCGGCCTGTAAGGTCATCGAAATCGGATTTGCGTAAGGCTGGCTCAATCGCTGATGTTGGCTTCGCTGTCTCTGCTTGGGAAATTAGTTCCTCTAGCAGACTCGTGAAAGCTGCGATCGCCTGCGCAGCTGGATTGTCTATGTCTTGCGCTGCCATGATGCACGACTAGAACAGTCGTTGTAAATAATGGTTCGTCAAGGCTATCATGGAGCGAAAGGTATCAAATAGGTGTATCTATGCGCTGTGATGGAAAAGGCTGAATCGCAAAGGAGTTCTCGCATATATCGTGAGCGAGTGCGGGCTAAAAGAAGGATGCTTTATTTTCTTTCATCAAGTTGATAAATGTGAATGTGGTTAAGCTTTGGATTGGATGTTCAATTCGAGAAGGCTGAAACGTCGGGGAGCAACACTAGAAGTACCCCGAGAAATTCGAAACCTTCCAGATAGTGGAGATTACGTTAGCGATGAAGTAGCTAAACTTTGGCGCTACTTATCTGTGGCTGGACCCAGTCAGCGCGTCGCGTGGGTCTGCGAGGCTGAAATTTTGGAGACGGGTTTGTTTGAGAGGCGCATGTCAGTTTTAGACATCCAAGTTGCAAGCTACAAGTTCAGCTTTGTACTTCGAATTTATCATCGGTCACGCTACTTTTTGGCACTGCCGCCTCGTCTCATGAGCGAACTTTCACGGAATCTCTAACAGGCTCATGACGACACGATAGTGTGACAATGCCAACTGTGAAGCGACTCAAGGGCAGCGGCGCTGCCAAGGCGCAGAAGCAGAACGAGTCAAAGCCAAAAACCGACGATGGACGACCAACCCCAGCCGAGGTCGAGGAGGAGGAGCATCAGTTCGTTCAACTTGCGCGAAAGCATTGGTTGAAAGCCGGCAAGAAGCCAGCGAAGCCCAAAGTGAAGAATGATGTTCTCAAACAGAATATCTGGGACATACTTGAACGCGAGGGCTTCCAATACAAGTCCCTCTTGCTACTTGAGAGTCTGCAGACTTTGGAGAGGTATGTCTCTCAGAAATACGAGGGACTGAAGTTCAAATGCTGACGTTGTGTTTAGCTATCTATGGCCCGGATACACAGAAGAAGCTTCTAACTTTCACGTTCTATTGATTGCGCTCATCGCAAACGTGAAGCACCGCGAGCATCTCGCAACATGGAGTAAGTCGTCACTGGCTACTGTCAAGCTCATAACTAATTATCGCAGCACTCTTCGAAGATCGGCCCGCCGATTTCTCTTCACTTTTCCGCCGACTCTTGTCAATGATGCTTGACCGAACACTCTCCGTTACCATCCGAACCCAACTACTTTGCTTCCTAATATATGCTTTCCAGAGTCTCGACTGCACTCTCGTTCGCAAAGAATGCGCTCCTCTCGTATCGATAGGCATTTGGCACAACTTGTCCACTGAGTCATCGCGTGAAGCTTGTCTCGATGAACTCCCTCATCTGCGAAAAACCTGGAAGGCTGCGCACAAGCGATATGATGCCGCTGACGAGCCAAATAAGGCACGACTACGGTTCGAGCGATCTTGGCTTTATACACTTCTCCTCGACTTTTTGAATCTGCTGTATACGGAAAACAGCAAAGCAGGTAAGGAAATATGCTGATTTCTTGGCCTCCCGCGACATCTACTAATAACGCATTAGACCAAGTCCTGTACTGCGAGCGGTTCACTGAATTTCTTATCGATCTTCAGGGCCAGCTTCCAACTCGACGTTATGTCAATACCTTGATCCAGGATCTTCATATTATTCCTGCTATGCGTCTATCACCAATGTTTCATGACGAGGATAATACTCTCCTTCGCGACCTCCAGACATTGCTTTCTCACTTTACGTTTTTTGACATCAATGACCAGACAGGTGTCCAGTATAGCATAACAGAGGCGTACGACAAACATTGCGCGTCACTCGCCAAGCTGCAGCGCATCGCTCTAAAACATTTTAGAGACAAGTTGACCGTGTTGGCTCTGTCGAACTATGGTGCCATAAATCAAAGACAAGAATTGCAGGCATTATTGGAACCACTGACAGATGAAGAGCTTTTGAACCTAGTATCTCTCCTCGGTTTCCGAACAGTCTACCCCGAGAGCTTGAATCTACCAATGGATCGCAAGTTGTTGCTTGAAGTGCTTTTGTCCAGCTTCGAGCGCAGAAAAACGTTCCAAGAGGCGGCGCGAAATATGAGTCTTACTCCGACGGAGGAAACGATATTTGATAACAGTTTCCAGCAGGCAGAGACTTATGACGGTTCGCATCCAATGGCTCTACCTAAGCTGAACCTCCAATATCTCTCTGTAGGCGACTTTTTATGGCGATCACTCATCTTGTATCGATGCGAGTCTTTCTATGGCGTCCGGAAGGATATTGAGACTGCTTTGAGGCGATCACGTCCAGAGTCAAAGCGACCAGATGAAACCAACTTTGCCGGGTTCTCAAAGATGGCGATGCCAATCTCGAAGCCAGCTATCCTTGAGGTTGTGCCTCCTCTTGTTGGAGATGACAAGCCATCTATGGTCCGTGCTGAGGTTTCGTTTGACATTCGACGGCTGGGTGAAGGAGTTCGTAGAGAGTGGGATTCTCTTCGACAGGATGATGTTGTTTTCCTCATCGCAGTTGAGCCACCACCAGCAAAGTCCGTCAGCAATGGAGGAGATTCTTTGTCCGAGTCTGAACGATTGGGTGTGGTAACTGTACGAACCGCCGAAATCCATCAAATTACGGACGACAAAGGTCGTCATGTTCGAGAGGGCGCAGGCAACCTTGACAACAAGCGCCGCATTCAACTCAAGCTGGACACCCATGCTTACAGCAGGGATGCTGAACAGGCAGCGGCTGGCAAGCCCGACGTGTATGGCAAAGTCAATCTGCTGTTGAGAAGAGGCAGGAGGGAAAATAACTTCAAGCCTGTGTTGGAATCTATCCGAAGCTTAGTGCTGTCGGATGTTCCTTTGCCCGAATGGCTTCATGAGGTATTTCTCGGTTATGGGGATCCTTCAGGAGCGCATTACAAGAACTTGCCAAACCGTGAACGTAAGGTCGACTTTAGGGATACCTTTCTTGACTGGCAGCATCTAGCAGAAAGTCTCCCTGGTAAGATCATTGACCCAGGTGACGACGTCTCTGGTAGCTTCGGGCCGCCCTATGTACTAGAGTCTGTCGAGAAGCAAGAGGAGTCCCAAGGCACCAAGCCGTCCAAGAAACGACGTCGAGATGCCGATCCTGCACTCATTGCCGAGATCGAGACAATGAAGGTGTCAAGTTACAAGCCGCCTAACAACGGCCCTTATCCTGTTGATAACCCTAAGCTCAACTCGGTACGCTTTACTCCCGCCCAGATCGAAGCCATTACTTCAGGAACACAACCTGGACTCACTGTCGTTGTTGGACCTCCTGGCACGGGCAAGACGGATGTTGCTACACAGATTATCAATAACATTTATCACAACTATCCCGAGCAGAAGACACTTCTTCTTGCTCATAGCAACCAAGCACTCAACCAACTGTTTGCCAAGATCGTTGCTCTGGATATCGACGAGCGGCACTTGTTGCGTCTCGGACACGGCGAAGAGGATCTTGATACAGAAGGAAACTTCAGCAAGCACGGTCGAGTTGAGTCATTCCTCGAGAACCGAGACCGCTACCTTTTAGAAGTGAGGAAACTAGCCACTAGCCTCGGCGCCCCTGGAGCTCACGAGAACTCAGCTGAGACAGCTGTTTACTTCAATAATGTTTACGTCGTTCCAGCATGGAACAGGTTCAAGCAGATCGCTTATGCTGATGAATCAGCTGCTGCTGAGATTGTGGGAGCCTTCCCCTTCCACACCTACTTTTTTGATGCCCCCCAACCCGTTTTCCCTTCCGAGAGCGACAAAAAGCAAGTACTTGAAATCGCAGAAGGCTGCTACCGTCACATCTCCAAGATATTCTCGGAGTTGGCTGACGCACTTCCGTTTGAGATCCTCCGACGAGACCGTGACAAGGCGAACTACCTGCTTACTAGCGAGGCGCGCATTGTCGCCATGACGACAACACATGCAGCTATCAGAAGAGGAGAGATCGCCTCACTTGGCTTCCACTACGACAACGTAGTTATGGAGGAGGCTGCTCAAGTGACCGAGATCGAGACATTCTTACCCCTGGCGATGCAGAAGCCCCGCAATGGCAAAATGCCCCTACAAAGGGTTGTCTTATGCGGAGACCACTTCCAGAACTCGCCAGTTATCCAAAGTCTGGCCTTCCGTCATTACGCCAACCTTGAACAGTCACTGTTTTCAAGACTGGTCAGACTCGGCGTTCCTACGGTCACTCTTGACCAGCAGGGCCGAGCTCGCGGTTCGATCGCAAGCCTTTACCAGTGGCGCTACCCCAAGCTGGACAACCTTCCCGAGGTACAGACAAGCGCTGAGTTTGTCAAGGCAAATGCCGGATTCAAGTTTGACTATCAATTCATCAACGTGCCTGACTATAAGGGCCGGGGAGAGGCTGAGCCCACGCCACACTTCATTCAGAACCTTGGTGAAGCCGAGTATGCGGTGGCCATCTTCCAGTATATGCGCCTCCTAGGATACCCTGCTGAGAAGATCACTATTCTTACGACTTACGCTGGTCAGCGAGCCCTCGTAAAGGATGTGCTCTCACATAGATGCGCCCGAAACCCCGTCTTTGGTCTACCAAAGGCGGTAGCTACCGTCGACAAGTACCAGGGCGAGCAGAACGATTGTAAGTGAATTGTTGTACGTATCATAAGAGTTCCTAAACTAACATTTCCTCTAGATATCATTCTGTCGCTTACCCGAACGTCTCGTGTGGGATATCTACGTGACGTGCGACGTATGACAGTAGCCCTATCTCGAGCAAGACTCGGCTTGTACATTCTCGGCCGCCGCGAGGTTTTCGAAGCATGCCCTGAGCTCCGACCCGCCTTTGACCTATTACTGCAGAGGCCAGATAAGCTTATGCTGGTAACAGGAGAGCTCTGGCCCACACAGCGAGAGGTCACTCAGGAGCTAGGAGCTGTGGAGGGTGAGGTACCAATGGAAGGCGTAGAGCATCTGGGCCAATATGTCTTTGAGATGACCAACACGAAGATTAAGCAGCTCGAGGCAGAACAAGGAGGACTCCCTGAGCCAATTATGGAAGAGCCTGAAGACGAGGAAGGGGGGTATGGCAACAATGAAGACGAAGAAGAGGATGTCGAAGCAGATATTTTGGAAATACGAGAAGGGGAGTAGAGACACTGATTGAAAAGTCACCTATTGAATTATTCGGACGGCGCAGGAGAGGGGAAAGGTTGTTACAAAGACCCATAGCATGAGAACCGAGGCGCTGAATCTATACGTCAATCTTTGAGCCTCTAACTGATTGTTCACTCGCCCTTTTCTTGACTTGTGTCTGTTCTTTAGACATTCTCATACGCTATCACCGTTGAACAGCTCAACTCTGGCGCCCTCGGCATGGGTAAGGAGCGGGTGATCGGTAGTCCGCAGAGTTTCTTTACGGAAATTTTATCTGAGTATATTGGAAGTTTCCGATGAATCTTTTTATCGATCTAAGTTTTAGCTAGTTTCGTATCGCCTTAACTAAAATTAGGCTTGAGTATGATGAAGCATCTGAAGTTGATGTCTTCAACTAAATTCTGTCAACTTCGACTGCATACCGTTTTTTTTGTCTGATATCGACGATCACTCGTGCTATGCACATCATTCATTACATCATAATTCGAATTCTCAAAGTTTTTCAACTGTTGTCATTGGGTTGATTGCGTCTCGTCATAATCAGGTGACTAAAGTCTTTGAAGAGCCTTTTATGTTTGATGTGGTTTGAAGTATTACAAAAGGCCATATTGACAAACTGTTAGTTGCAGGATGCCAAGATAGGGGCAAACAAGTAACGTATCAACTGTGAAGCAAATGCTGGAAATATTTGATCTGTCGAAGGTTGTTCAGGTGCACATTAAACACTGCCTGATGTGATTGGGCCATGTCGCTTTGCAACAGGTTCAGAACGGCCAATAACACTATATGACATACGTTGAGGTCAAATCTCCTCAGTTCACTGCAAAAACGGGGCTTTCTGCCTTGGTGCGTCTCATCTAGTTCAAAGTGTTGCTTTATGTTAAAAGAAGCCATCCCACGCATAGAAAGGCTCTTAGGCTACAAGGCAGTGACTATCGACATTATGTTGCATTTGCTTACGAAAAAGGTAACAGCCGATGAAGGGATAAACATTTATTTTTCTATTTGTCATATGAGAATATGACTCTTTTTTTTTTTTGGAAAATCTCACATCAGTTTGGTAGCTACAACAAGCATATACTTTAATGGCGATGGTCTTAAGCTCCTGTTATTTGCTAGAGTTTGGGCTAAACAATGTGTTTGATACAGATGGTATCATCCATGCGTCTTATTTCAGGACAATAAGAGCCATTGGTGAAGAATGACCAGAGAGTATTTTGTCTTTTCGTTTCTCGGGGGAAAAAATAATTATTAAGTGATTTTCTAGTATCAAACTTAGTGGGCAAAAGCAAACCATTTTTGCAATATCCTACAAGGAGTCCACATCGACTGGCTTGGATTTCCCTTCTCCGCATGAAGTAAAATGAGGGAAAAAGAATTCATCAGTCCTACTACAACCTGAGCCGGACCTTGCGGAGTTAGTACGGCTGTGGTGAGGTAGTGTGTACAGGATTCTTGCTTTGGTGAGGTTGAACCAAGTTTGGCTCAGTTGGGATTGGGTAACTTAATTTGTTGGCTGGGCCGCAAGTCGACATTTCAGTGAGTCAGTCCAGTCAGCTTAGCCATCTTGAGAGAACGAATCAGGCTGTTGGCAAAGTCAGAATGACTGCTAGATCTTCTAGATTGGATTGTTACGCGAGTACACCTGTTGAGAGAATACTCACCTTTCAGCGTTGATCCGAAAAGGGAAACACGAGAGCTGACTCCCTTTGTTGTGATTGCCCCTGATAACAGCCAGGCAGATGCCTGAAATAGCCAATATCCTCCTTTACGACTCCCGACATGCCCTTGTCTATTTATCTCCTACAGCAGATGCCCAAGTCTGGCCCATGCGCTCTCATATCAGTGGCACTTGTCACCCCACTCCTTTATGGGTGATTCATTGTTGTCAAGTTATCAATGATGAGGGTTGGCGTGAGGCGTAGGAATCGCATGTTTTGATAATCATTTCGGAATTGCCGTTTGTGCTAACAATGTTGAGACCGCCCAGCCTTACGCCTTGCTCCGTTGATAATGGCCTTACTTAGGTACAATCGTACTGAATTCATCGCCTGAGTGAGGATCGCTTTGGAGACGAGCACCGACAAACCGGCCCATCGGACTGAGGACCCGCGTATCTATGACCTTACTAGTTTGCTTAAGAGGTAAGGATATCGTGGATATTATATCAAATACACCTGGAGAACGGTTTGCCGGGACTATATTGAGGGCATACCATAGATGCATTATTAAATTGAAAGTGACTGACGTCTACTCTACCTAAGGGGCCTGGCGTTGTGTACATTACAAGAGATATGCTTGTTTGTATGGCATGGCATGTGATCAAGATGCAGTCATCTATCTAAGTTACTTACTGCAGCACTAAAGTGAAGTCATTAATAGGCATACAATGAAGACTATCTAAGCGTGAACCCGAGTCTATTATGTAAAACAGTCCTGCTCATACTTACACTTTCATACACAAACTCTCAATAATACCCTCATTCAAAGTATTTTCCATGTCTCGAACTATCTAGATTTAGGCTCGACTACCCTCCGTTTATCGCCTTAACTAGCGTGCCCTCGCCCGCGGGGACGGGATTGACGTAGTGCTCCTTGTGGGCGAATGAATGGAGGAATTAGATATGCGGCGTCTTTTCTTAGCTGGAGGTCAAGCCGGGTTAACCAACCAACTGGAGACTTGATGTTTTGGCCTTACGCTTTGTGCTTTTTAGTTCGATTATTAGGCTGTGCCTAGAAAAAAAAAAAAAAAGCGTGGAGTGACAGTGTTTAACACTGTCTGTCGGTGATTGACACTGTATATGCACCCTGAAAAACTTTCACAACAGCAAACTCAATAGCGCTGTTCATAGTTCTTATAGGTGACTCACTAGCCTTAGTTGCGTTGCCAACCACTGACAAGCACAGTGCCCAAATCTTAAATAGTCTTACCGGAGAAAGCCCTGCTCCTCTCGCCCCTTCCCGTCGGTCCTTATCATATCCTGCTGCCCAAATTTTTTTGCCGGCTTTTTCTGAATCCTTACCATCAACTCAACCTTCTTGGTCCGGTGGAAAACATTCAAACCGGCCTAATTTCCATTCGCATCTGCTTTGGAAACCTGTCCTGTGTGCGTTTAATACCACCACAGCGACCATCCCTCCTCTGTTTCTTCTTCTGCTGCTGCCGCGCAGGATCGTAAGTAGCTTGAACCGTCTTGCTTCTACGATCGCCTTCATTGGTACGACTGCACTCCTTGTTCGCTCACCTGTGATCGATTCGATTCGGCCTACCTCGACATCTCGAGCCGCCCATCGAACTTACCGTCGTTTCTTTCTACGAGATCTCTCCACTTGAGGTCTTGGTGTTTCGTTTATTTTCAAAGGGAAACGACTTGTGCGTCTCTCGTCGTTGAATCTTGTTGCCCCGCTGCAGCTTCGAATAATTCGACGTCCTAACCCGGCACCCGGCGCCATCTATTCCGCTTTCTCCCTCGACGCCCACAAAAAAAAATATCCAAACACCACCACACCCTCACATCGCGAACGGCACCGAACTCCCCATATGACGTCGCCTGCCAACCAGCAGAACCCCATCCTGGCGAACAACACCCCCGCGACTACGGCTTCTTCGTATGCCTCTGCTGCAGGTGCGCCTAAGAAGTCAGCTCAGGCCCCTATAGTCGCAACTGGATCCCACCCTCCCGCGGTGGTTGGAGCTTCGTCGTCTTCGCAGAATGCGAAAGACGCCTCATCGTCTCCTGTGAACGGCAAACCCGCCGTCACCCCCGCTGTCCCTGCTGTCACTCGCAGCAGCGCTAACCTCAACGGTTCCGACCACTCTCGCAAGAGTTCCGTCACCATGGCTGGCAACGGCCCTAATAGCTATGTCGCTAACGGTGGCCCCGTCAGTGCTGGCAAGCCAGGCATTCAGTTCGGTTACGACTCTCCTGCAATGGCCAACAGCACACCTCAGTCCTCGAGTGCTGCGCCTATTCCCATCCCCGGTGGTGGAAATGCTCGAGTTCCTTCTCCTGCTCACTCACCTTCGCCTATTCCTCAGCCCTCAGCCAGCGGTGGCCGACCTCCTTCTGGTCTCCAACAGGCAGGTGGTAATACAATGACATTTGGTAGTCTCGGTAGCGATGGCGAGGTAGGTTTAGAATTATCCCCCGAGCTTCTTGAACTTATCACTAACTTTCTCTTTAGCGCCACATGAGGCCGGGCTCAACTCCAACAAACCCCAACGCACAGCCTGGAGCTCACTTTCGACGTGAGTCTGGCCACTCGGCGCAAGGTGACAGCGCTGGTCGGGGCAACTTTCAACCCCAGGGCGGTCGTGGCCGCGGGTATAACCCCCATGGCAGCAACTTCAACTCGCAAATGGGTTATCCTCCCACCAACCAGTTCCGTAATGGCCCTGGTCAGGGTCGTGGCATGCCTCCGCCTTTCCAGCCTCAGTCTCGCGGCCTTCAGTACCCGAACTCTCCTCAGCCCGCCCGAAGCCCGGCCCTCGTCCCATCGCTCCCGGGTACTCCTAACATGCAACCTGCCACCATGCAGCCTAACATGACACCTCAATACCACTACCCGCCTCCTATGGCTCAACAGCATCAACAAGTACAGTACCCCCTTTCTCAAGTTGATAAACCTTTGTCGAAGAACAGCAAAAAGAACAAGCAGAAGCGTGGTGACCTGGAAAAGTCGGTCCAGGTCAACCACCCGCAAGAATCGTCACGAGATCTGTATGGGAACGAGTTCAACCAGCGTCGGCGTTTCAGTAAACGTTTAGATCAACCATGGCGAGAACAAGATACCAGCAGTTCGCGTGTACCGCCTTCCAGCTATCCCAGAAAACCCTTCCAACTCCTGTCCTTGAATGAAGCAACTCCTTCCCTCGACTTGTCACCTGAAAGTGGTTTCTTTGAATACATGCTAACTTTGAAAAACAATCAGAACTTTGGTTATCCCCCTGGCCCGCAGGTCGACGGTTTTGGACGCCCATTGTCGATGCAATTTAATTATGCCAATATGCCGTATATGGCGGCTCCTCCTCAGGCTAATTCCCCAGGTTACGGACAAAACTATGTCACGCCTTATACACAGCATAGCCACAACATGTCGCGGACGCCCTCTCAGCCCGAGCGGCCACCAAGCGCAAGCCAGCCAAATGCTCCTCTTATCGTATCATCTACCCCTCAGCCTCAGAACTCGTCATTGAAACCCACAGCAAACAGCTTCGTCAAGGTGCCTAAGAAGAGCGCCGCCATCCAGATCAAGAACGCTGCTGGTGAAGTTATCGATACTTCGTCCTTCAAAACACCTTCTTCTCCTGCTCCCAGCATCCAGCAGTCCAAGACTCCTCCCGTGATTGCTTCATCTACCCCACCTCCTAAGCCATCAACTCCCTCTCATGGCCGCACTGACAGCCATACTGCCCCCAAGACTGCTAAGCAGATTCAAGATGAGCTTAAGGAGAAGATCAAGCAAGCCACACAGGCACCTCCCAAGGAGGATAAGCCAAAGCCCGCCGAACCCGTGGCCAAGACCGAAGACAAGCCTGCCGAGCAATCTGAGGTCAAGGCCACCGAGACCAAGGCCGAGCCTGCACCATCTGCTAAGGTTGAACCTGAAAGCAAGCCCGAGCCCGAGGCCAAGGCCCCCGAAGCCGCTCCCAAGACAGAGGAGCCTAAGAAGGAGGCCGAGAAGCCTGCTGAGCCTGCTAAGAACGATGATCCTGATGAGGACGAGATGGAGCGCATGATCCGCGAGATGGAAGAGGAGGATGCTCGCCGTGAGAAGGCTGAGGAAGAGCATCGCAAAAAGGTTGAGGCTCAGAAGGCCCTTGCCAAGGAGCAAGCCGAAAAAGACCGGGTCAAGAACGCTGCCGAGGAAGACCGTAAGCTTCGAGAACAGGAGCGCGAGATGGAGCGGCTTGAGGAGGAAAAGGAGAGGCGACGCCAACAAGCCGGTTCTTCTGCACCCTCTGTTGCCGAACTCCTCTCTCAGGCTCGAGGTGGCAAGGAGCCTGAGGCTACCAAGGTCGAGTCTGTTACCGACAAGCTTGCTAGCATGAAAATTGGAGGCGATAAGCCTGCCGACTCTACTGCGCCCAAGAACGAGAAGCGCGGTGCGAAGCCCGCTGCTCTCAACTTGGCTCCCCTCAACACCAAGCCCGTGGAGCCCGCTCAACCTAGCGCCGCCCTGCAATCGCTCAAGTCTGCTCGTTTCCTGAAGGTCATCGAGCAAGATATATATCCTGCTGGCATCAAGTCGCCCAACCCTGCTCTTAACGCAGCGGTCCAGAAGAAGGGTAAGACCTTCAAGTACGATGCCAACTTCTTGTTGCAGTTCCAGAAGGTCTTCACTGAGCAGCCATCTCTCGAGTTTGGCCAGCAAGTGAAGTCCCTTATTGGCGATGACCGTTCCAGAACCAATACACCTGGCGGCTCTCGAGGCTCTCGCGGTCCCAGTTCAGGTATCGGTAGTGGATTCCCCATGGGCAGCTTCAACGCTCCTACGGCTTCCCGACCTCTTCCTAGTAACAGTACATCTGAACTCCGTTTCGCCCTTTCCAACCAACAGCGACCCGGTATTGGTTCCATTGGTCGTGGCCCCAGCAATTTCCCTACAGGCGGCTCCTCGCGTGGCCCCTCTCAACTCCCTAACTCTCCCCGCGGGTCTCGCCGACGTGGCGGCGGCAGCCAGCGTGGTGAAAATGCCAAGGAGGCTCAGGCTGCTAAGACCATGCCTTTGACTGCTGGCCAGGAGCTTAAGCCCATTGCCCAGACTGCAAATGGTTGGAAGCCCACCAGCATTGGCAAGAATCCTAATGCAGCCGCTGCTAGTCCCTCTGGTCACCTTGAGCCTGATATGGTTCAGAGAAAGGTTAAGGCGGCACTCAACAAGATGACACCTGAGAAGTTCGACAGGATCGCAGATCAGATCTTGCTCATTGCATCCCAGTCCAAGGATGAGTCTGACGGCCGTACACTCCGTCAAGTCATTCAGCTCACTTTTGAGAAGGCTACTGATGAGGCGCACTGGGCTTCCATGTATGCCAAGTTCTGCAAACGTATGCTCGAGACTATGAGCCCCGACGTCCGTGATGAGCGTATCAAAGACAAGAATGGTAATGTCGTCAGCGGTGGTAACCTATTCCGCAAGTACCTTCTCAACAGATGTCAGGAGGAGTTCGAGCGCGGTTGGACCGTCAATTTGCCTGAGAAGCCTGATGAGGATGAGTCTGCGGGCAAGAAGACTGGTGAGGCTGCTCTCCTGTCGGACGAGTACTACGCTGCCGCTGCTGCCAAGCGACGTGGTCTTGGTCTAGTCCAGTTCATCGGTGAACTTTACAAACTCGGCATGCTTACAGAGCGTATCATGCACGAGTGTGTGCACAAACTCGTCGACTATAAGGGAGTACCTGACGAGGCTGAAATTGAGTCGCTTAGCAAGCTGCTCAGGACTATCGGTGGCAACCTTGACAGCACTGAGAAGGGTCGGCCCATGATGGATGCCTACTTCCAGCGTATCCAGACCATGATGGACCTTCCTGAGCTTCCCAGCCGACTCAAGTTCATGCTCATGGACGTTATCGATCTGCGCAAGGCCGGATGGCACTCCAAGGAGACCAACAAGGGACCCAAGACCCTTGACGAGGTTCGCGCTGAGGCTGAGGCCGCCCAGGCTGCTAAGGCTCAGGAGGCTGCTCGCACTAACCAGCGAGGTGGTGGTCGTCCTCCTGTTGGACGTGGTGATGCTCGCAACTTCTCGGCCGGTTACGCACAACAAACTAGCAACCAGGTCGGAATGGATGATTTGCGCCGTCTGAAGGGTTCTGCCAACCGAACCTCAAGCGGCAACATCTCTCTTGGTCCTGCTTCGATGCTCTCTTCTCGCAGCAACAGCGGAAGACGTATGGGTCCTGGCGGTTATCTTGGTCCTCGTGGTGAGGACTCTGCTACTTCTTCACGAACTGGCACCCCTCCTACCCGCGAGAACACTTCTCACTCTAATGCATTCAGGTAAGTCTGACTCGTGCTTTGTACCGTATCCAAAATCCAGTCACTAATATTTCTCTAGCCTACTTGCAAACATGGAGAACGATCACCCGGCTTCGCCCCCGTCTACTTCTGCCTCCCCTGCGATGTCGAAGGCTGTCCCTGACAGTGATAAGAAAGAGAGCGAGTAAAAGTATTCTTCTTCCTTCGGTGTCTTGCATTTCGGCAGAATAGACTAGGCGGAGCAGTGTTTTCTTGCATTTACAGGCTTTTTTCATCAGACGTGTCACAAAAGTTGAGCACATTTTCTTTTTCCAGAACTCATGATACCTTGCCCATAGACAGACGGACATGATTTCTCTCATCGTGAGAGACGACCCTTGCATCGGACTAGGGGATATTTCCTTACCATGTGCTCATTGCTACCCGCCCCAGCCACTTTTCTGAGCATGCTTCGAGTGTGTTTCAGTTCTTTAATGTTGTGGGGGATTTCTGGTTCAAGGGCTCAGGATGACCCCAACGTTGTCGTTTGCCAGCATATTTCTGGCTGTGTTATCTCCAGGAGGGGTCACGCACGAAAAAAGGGGAGGTATTGATGGTTAGAAGCGTCACGATGACAACGGCGCAACCATCATATACATACGACTCAGGGTGGATGGCGGAGGTGGTGTTCAGGGCATTTGCGGTTCAATTTTATTTCGGACTCAACGAGGCAGAACGAGGAAGGGAAGGGAATGGATCGAAAGGGAACGGTATGATATGGAATGAAATGGTTTTCTCGGTGCATTCTACGTCTCTGCCCTTTCATTATACGTGGACAGCCTTTGGCCATGCTTACGCCCCTTAGTTGGCTTTAGATGTTGCCCCTTGCTTTATCCAAGTTGACGAATCACATCATGTCACGATGGGATAGGAAAGGGTTCACAAAACAAGACCATGATTGATGATGACGACTCAGGCTCTATTTACTTTGCCTCATGAGCATATACATTTGTACCACGGAGGAGGACATAGCCGCAAACGGCTCTGTCGCTTGGTGTATAATGTATAGAGGCGTTCGGCCTGGTCGAGCTTTAATGAAACGGTCTTGATGATGCTTCTACTGTATATCATCTAATTTCGAAGAAGCATGGGCCATTGGCAGGGAAATTTTACATATATGTTCAAAACTTGCTACCTCTGACTTGTGATTGATAAGTGAATGTCAGTTAGTAAACTACAAGATACTATAAGAATGGGATCTTTGAAGAATATAGGGACATTGTCTTGCCAAGCATGAATAACTATTTGGTTTGTTTTAAACTATGTAAGAAGATAAGTAGAGCACTCAGTAGGCTTCGCTCTCATCACACGCCCAAACGCCTTCAAGACTCACATGCTCTTCTGCATGCCAAAACCCTTCATTACAAGCATGTGAAGCAAACAAGCCCTGTGTCAGTCCTACACAAATCTAGCCCATACAAACATCCAGTGCTCAAGACGCCGCTAACCCAAATATACATAACCATTTCCCAGTACATTCATAAATGCCCGTCCATGCCCTCAACAAACCCCTTATGACATTGGCTTGAAGCCCAATTTAGTGAACAAAGTATCCATGGCTACCCATTGTCGACCACATTTGTCGAGATACTTATCAACGATCCCCTTCACATTTCCGAAGCGTACGCGGTTATGTTCAGCCAAAGCAAGAATATTCTCCCGATCTTGTCTGGACATTTCGGTGCTTGTGGCCTTAGCCTTTGCCTTGTCGACATCCCATAGGCTAGCAAAGTAGAGAAGCTGGGTATAGATAGCCTTTTCAGTGTACTCATAACGCATTCGACCAAGACAATCTCGTGCAAGTCCTTTTGGACCAAGGCAACGAGAACCATAGACACTCATTTGACGTGTTCGGTTGCCACACTGGCTGTCATCGCAGACCAGCCAGCCCTCGCAGTAGCGGCTTGTCTGAGTACGAATCGCGTGCTCCATCTGGGCCACGATAGAGAGTGTTGCGATAGTGCTACCACACGAACTGCAAAGAACACCTGACTGTGATACACGACCAGGGGAAGTAGCCAGGCCTTCGAACGTGAATGAGGTTTTGCACTTGCGGCAACGCAAAGAGAGACGAGCACAATCACCAAAGCGGACCTCATCTGGAATCTGCGAGTCCAAGGGGTGAATCTCGAGGTCGTTGCTTGAGCTGTTCTGCTGAGTCTGGAATGAGCTATAGCGCTTGATATCTAGACCAAGGTGCTCTGCCAACTGCGACGTTGATGTACCAACAATGTTGGCACAGAGACGCTCGACGGGGGGGAAGATTTGCTTGCCGATATACCACTCGACATCAGGGAGCAGAGTAGGGTCTGCCTTGAGATCGCCGGGGGTGTAGGCTCGTTTAGGAGCAGGCTCAGAGCTCTTGCTGTCGCCTGTAATCACGTACGCGATAACATCGCCCTTGCGAACCGTCTTACCCTTGGCCATCTCACGGAGAGCGACTTGGACCTGGGGCATAGAGTTGGAGTCGGGATAGTCCTTAGGTGCTTTTCCAAGTTGTGTATGGATGATGTACTTTTGAACAGGGATAGCCTGCTCACGCATCTTGCCAGCAATCTCACTCAAGTACTCGTGAATTCGGGCGATGGAGACTTCGGTGTCGTCACCTGACAGAATCTCGTTAAGAAGGTGTTGGGAGATCTCCTTGGACAGGGCGCAGTATTCTCGACGCTTCATGTCAAGACCCTTAACTTCCATCTTCTCGATGAATTTTCCATCTTTCTCTACAAGATTGATAGCAGCATACTTCTTCTTTGCTTGGAGAAGAATGCGGCGGAAGACGTTGTCGATATCAATCTCGAGTAGCTTGTACTGCTCGTTGACTGCCTTCTTGAAATCGTTACCAACCTTGAACGCATCGGCAACGTTATCCACGTTGGCGTTGATCATGACGGAATCAGTGTCACCGTAGATGACCTGCAGTGAGTTGCTCTCGGCGAGCTCCTTGGTGCTGCGAAGAATCTCACGACCCTTGAAGGTTGTCAAAACAGCCAGAGGTCGAGCGTAGAAGCGTGACTTGGTATAACCCAAACATCCGTACATGGAGTTGGCAGTAAGCTTGAGGGCAAGCTGCTTTATGTCCCATGTAGCTAGCTCCTCGGGAGTAGCCTTCTTGTCCTTCATGAGACTCTTGACTTGTCGACGACGGCTGACGAGAGTAGCAATGAGCCTGGGTAGGATACCTTGATCCTGGTTGGTGGGAACTTCAGGTACTTCATCTTCTTCATCGTTCTGCATATGTGATTAGCCTTGGATCTAAAGTAGAAGTCTTAAGGAACTTACTGTGGCTGGTCTATCCACGGTTGTGAAGCAGATATTGAACTCCTGAATGATAGAAGGGTACAGGGAGTTGAAATCCATGACAAGCACGAACTTGTCGTATAGACCTTTCTCTGGCTCGAAAACCAGACCACCCTTATACTTGTCCTTCTTCTTTCCCTCAGCTGCCTCTTCTTCACGCTGTGCCTCTTCAGCGCGTTGACGGCTGCGAAATGTCTGTTTATCAGGGCAGATGTACTTGTTGCGATAGAACTCGTGTAGCAAAATGTACTCGTTCCGCTCTGCACGAGTGCCAGTCAGAGTTCGAGCCCACGAGTTACCGGCCAGATTGGTGAGGACCTTGGTCAAGGGCAACATCTGAACACCCAGGGCCAGGGCTGCGATATAGTGTGTGTCGGCCTCCATATGAGTGATGTAGTCTAGAAGGCCTTGCTTTTCCCTGGCCCATGTCTTTAGGGCCACCTCGTTGTCGAAATCGCGGCGGCGGTTATCTCCAGAGAGGTACAAACTACACATCTCTGTCAGGCTCCATGACTGACACTTGAACATAACTGATTTTCCAGCATCGTTGGCCAGATCACACAGAAGACGTCCAGACAAGATCTGTCGCTCAGCAAAAACGTTCCCCCCAGTCTTGCCGATTGAGGATGGCCACTGAGTACGACGGAATCTGCCCAGCCTGGACCATCCGGGAATCTTCTTTTCATGCAGACGGTTGAGGAGTACACTGTAGTCCACACCCTCTAGTTGGTGTCCAAGAATTACATCTGGATCGGCAACATCAAGTTGGGCCAAAAAGAAGGCGAGGATATCGGCCTCTTGCTTCTTCAAGACAATCAAGCCACGATTCCTCTTCTTTGCAAGCTGATCAAAGCCCATAGGGAACGCTTGTCCATGCGGCCGGATCACCGTAAAGGTTCGACAGGGCAACTTTTCTGCAGGCGTTGTATCACTGAGGGACACCTTTTCGTAGATTCTTGCACTAATGGCCAGAATCTCTTGCTTGTTGTCCTTCTCGTTGAAAGCAGTTCGTAGAGAGACACTCATAAGAGTCAAGGGTGGCGCATCGAGGTTATCGGACTCGCTGAGGACAGAAACCATGTTAGGGTGATCGGCTAAAACCTCAAGCTTGCAGTGAGAAGCATTCTTGAGCTTGTCAAAATCGGCATCCTCAATCTTGAGCCAGCATGGGCCCATTATATTCTTCCAGAGAACAAACTGTTCGAAGAGAGCCGTGTTGCTACCAAAGACGTGAGAATATGTCTCCCCGGGTCTATTGGGGTCGACTTCTGGCTCTGGAAATAATCGTTAGTTGCTTGGAGGTAATAGAAGAATGACGCAACTCACTGTTGTATGGATATAGAAGTTTCATATACTGTGCTTCTTTGGGTACATCACGAAGCTCAAAGGCGTATTTTCTGGTACAAGCCTTGATCTTGTACATGCCAACATTCATCTTGGTCATCATTGTGTCAATCTCGTCGTAAACATTCATCATTTCGACTTCTTCGCCTGTTTCCTCGCCATCTTGGACGCGGTATTGGCGCGGCAAGAAATAGAGCTTTCTCAAGACGTTGTCCACTTTGACAAAGCAGCTTACGTATGATCGCGTCTTCTTGTTGAGCACTTTGCCAAAGAGACAGAGACTGCCGTTGACCTCGGTGTAGTCTGTCCAGAAGAAGTTGAGGCTGCCATCTTGCTCAATCGCATCCTTGTAATCAATTTTACCAATCGTCTTTGTTTCTGCTGGCGAGCTTGTGACGACGTTGAGCCTCTCTGTGAGGGCATTCCATGAGGTTGAGTCAACTTGAGCGCCGTTGGATTTGACAGGAGAGGAGCTGGCAGGCGTAGGATAAGACTCTGCCTTCTGAATCTTCTTGATCGGTCTTGAACTTGCCAAGTTAACACTGGTTGTGGCAATAGCTCCAGCATGTGCGACCTCCATCATGTCTTCGTCGTCGTCATCGTCCTTTGGTTCCTGTTTAACCTGTGCCTTTCTCTGTGCTACTTTGGCAGCAGGCGAAGAAGGCGCGGGATCGCTCATGGGGATATCGGCAGTTTCGAGGATGTCATCGTCAACGGAGGGGAAGAAGCCATCGTCGTCCTCGGGGGCTGGTGGGAGAGGGGACGGTAGTCGGGTATCGAGGGTCTTGGTCTTCTTGGGGATGGGCTCAGGGGCAGGTGAAAGGGCCCTAGCTTTGCGGCGACCGCCAGATCTTTCAACTCTTGAGATATGGGGGGCAGGGGCAGGAATATTATTGTCGACCTCGCCGAGGAGATTAGAGAGGAAGTCTTCGTCCTCCTTTGTCTTAACGATCTGAAAGGATAATTAGTTGGTTGATCCACGATCCTGCGAGTGAAATGCGTACCTTGGGCTTTGGCTGTGCCCTGTTGGCGCCCTTGAAGTATTCAGTGATGTCTTTGTCATTGGCTGCTCGCTTGGCTTGTTCCTCCTGGCGGTTCTTCTTGGCTACATGAGATGTGAGTATGTGGGCTGTTCTGAACATGTTCTGCTAGAAGACTAACCAGCTTTACTGGGTCGCCCACGAACGGTGGCCTCTTCTTCGCTTTCTGAGCCATAGGCTTGTACTCGATCCCAGTCTTCACGGCCATCATCTGCGTAACCTTCGCCATTGTCGTCGACAACAAAGTCGTCCTGATTTAATCGCTCCCTAACAACTTTCTTATATCCATCTTCGTCAACTTCGTCGTATAAATTGTCGACGTCGGCGACTTGGTAAGTATCAAAGACTTTCTTGCCAGACTCTCGAAGAGCCTTGAGCTCAGCGAGCCGAGCCCTGTGAGACATGACGGGAGAAGAGTTTAGGATGGTGGCATATCAGTGGAAGAATGGAAGGAGAGTATGCACCTGAGTGTCACTTCTGATTGTATCTTGTTCGTGACTGTAGGAAAATGATAATATCGAGACTCGAAAGGGTGGAGGGTGATACTTGGCTTGGTCCCC
The DNA here is from genome assembly GCA_014764975.2 of Fusarium sp. DS 682. Classification (NCBI taxonomy): domain Eukaryota; kingdom Fungi; phylum Ascomycota; class Sordariomycetes; order Hypocreales; family Nectriaceae; genus Fusarium; species Fusarium sp. DS 682. Next base: position 41,302 of record JACYFE010001386.1, on the reverse strand, counting down.
CGGTAACCAGCGCTGCTCATTTAGAAAAGTGGTCAGGGAGACGCGTCAAAGCGCGTTGTGCCTCCTGAATCGCGTCTCTGCTCCTGCCGCAGGTGGGGCTATCCTTTAAGTGCTTGACGCGAGAGCAGCCAATAGGCGCTACGAGATAGGTGATAGAACGTTTGAAGTACCCCGTGCTGAGAGGTACTTCTTGGTGCGTATCTTGGCATTTGCATAAATGGGGACATGCAGCTCAAAAGAGATTAGTCTTGTTGTCCACGACGCGACTTTTCACTGTACGCGACCTGGTTGATGCTTCTTAGGTCGTTATGGAGTGCAACTGTAGAACCTCCTCTTGAGGATACAACGAGGACTCCATAGACTTTGACTTCCCTCTGAGGAACCTATTGCTCCTATTATCTATACTGAATATATTTACAAACAAGCAAGTTGGCGAGCTGCCACTCTTTAGATTCACTTCGGTCAATCAATGGATTTGTGCAGGTTGTCAAGTATCCTATTCTCCGGATAAGATAAATACAAGATATGATGAGTTTAAGTACATGACCCTAAGCCTAGGGAATTCTCTTCAACTCAGGTAGTCTTAAGACAATATGTAGACTAATATTTGCAATTCTGCCGCCCGACTGTGGCCGCGCCGGTGCGGCCCCACTCACCCGGAACGGAGGATGGCCCACCTTAAACGGCAGTTTATCTCCCGGATCCGATACACCTATCCTTGCGAATACACGTATGTTGGATACGCCTGATTAATAAACCTTAGATCGAAGCCGTATTTAGGAACCGCATCTTTTCAGTAGGATAAGGTAAAAAGAAGATGATTTTGTTGCTTCACTTGCTAGTGAGTCACTCCTTCCAATGCATTCAGAATGTTCTCTTACCTATAACATTATTCCTTACAAGAGCTACCCGTGACGTGATGTGTAAATCAAGCCAACAATCCTTCCGTAACTCACATAGATTCCCGCCTTGTTCCTTCAGCCTCCCTATCAGGTCTTCTTAGGTATCTCTATTTTGGCCCCATTTGTTCAACAAACATCAGTCGAGGTTGACCATCTTTGTCTGGTCACATCATCTATATTCGCCCCCATCCATACTTACATCATGCCCAACAGTATCTTCGGCTCCTGGCGGGCGAAACTCAAGAAAAGGATCCAAACTCAGCATCAGCCACAGCCCGCGCCCCCTGAGCTTGACAAGTCTCATAAACAAATTAGCAGCTAGAGACTGCCACTCAATCGCCGCAGGGCTCGTGTCGAGAGATCTGAGGACACCGATTACAACGGCAGTAGCGAGAATAGGTCAACAGGAACAGGTCGCAGCAGCCAGAGGTCGAATTCTCAGAATTCATCACATTCTCATATTGCACGATGGTTGAAACCGAAACGACGAAAGACAGCTTCCTCTTCCACAAACTTGGAGGATTTGTCCATATCTGAAGTGCCAGGGGTGCCTCATCTCCTCAGCACAGGTTAGTGTGCTTATCACCGCTGGCATGCTGTTTGTCTGACTCTTTTCAGTGAAAGATTTTTATTCCCCCCAAACCAACCTCAGCAGTGCATTTCAATATGCCAGGGAGAGATGGACTCGGAATGGGAGTTCCTTAAGTAGCTCCTCAGTGTTTCCGATCGAGTCACGCACCACCCCTGAATCAACCAGGCCGTTTCTTGAAAATTCTGAACCCATGCTCCCTTTACCCATCATTGACAAGCATCCACCTCAGCTCGACCCTCTTCCTGATATGTCTGCCTGTAGCCTGGAAAGATCTTCAACCTTACGAGCTTGCATAGAAATATCATCGGATGATAAGCATCTGGAGTCCAAATCGTTACGGCCTTCCTCGCGAACGACTACTAAGCGGAAAAGGATCACAACTCGTCCCAGGGCCTCGGCAGCAGTTACATTACAACCATGGGAGCGAAATACAATATCGATAACCAGACCCTTATCCTCCTGCGATTTGGTTGCTCCCCCCATAGGAGTCGACTCACTTCGTCGTATTCATAAACCTGGAGACCATGACCACTTACAAAAGGGCCCGCTTCCGTTAAACTGGACTCGGGGTAACTCTGACGCATTCCAGGCTACAGGAGATGATCCCAAGCAAGATCCTGGTCAAGGCTCGCCATCGCGGTGTACTTCAATCACCACTCTTCAACTACCCATAAGTGTACTCGAGAATTCGTACATGCCTGTCGACAAGGGTGACGCACCGGGCCTAAAGGCAACTAGGCATTCATTAAGGCCAACCAGGCGATCGCAGCTCTCAAATCGATCTTCCAGCCAAGGCAGCAATTCGGCAAATCCCAGCATGGTCTCAAATTTCTACCTTGATCAATTGTCCTCATCAACTTGAGTTATGTCGCTGGGCATTCCAAGGGCAGATTATTGTTTAAAGCTGGACCAACCAAATAGATTATAGGGCCGCTTATAGAATAAAAGACATTCAATTGTAGCAGAGACTACCTTTGTTTACCTATTCTAAAACAAAACTAAAATGCAGCAGAATAGATAGCCATGGGAAAACATACCTTCAACCCTTAGGCTTGTGATAGTATGAACAACAGATCAAACCGGATGAAAAGCAAGCCGTTGAGTTCTACAAAATGTGAATCAACATTTGTCATAAATGTTTACTGGGTCTAAGGCTTCATTGCCTAAAGTAGAGATCTTGTATATGCAAAGAAGTGTCGTCCCCCTCCAAAACGCCGCCTTATGCTCTATTCGTACCCTTTCGCTTTCTTTTTGCGTCTATATCATACACACATCAATTTAATTTACACGAGCTTGGTCCATTGGACGCTCTCCTATATAGACTCAAGCGCCTATTTGAGCCTCAACTCTGTAGTGGCCTTACTACTGCGGTTTTCCAAAGCTGTGTGAGCCACGACCTCGAGACCCCATTGAGAGCTCTTCATTAAGCCTCCTATCGTCGCCTCGATAGTCTCCATTAATGGGCATCCTCAGTTCATATACTTGTCGCACGAATCGGCCTTGTTTTCTTTCTCTCGGAGTGGCGTATCGTATTTGGACCAAAATTTGGTCGAGTGAGGGACATGCCTTGGGCGACTGTTGCGCTGATAGGGATTACGAGGCTCTCTTGGGCCATTGTCGCGATGCGGCCGCGTGTTATCGCTCGGGGGCTTCCCTGCTTGAGTCGTATCCCAGAAGGACCCCATATTCACGGACTCGTCGTATGTCGACATATCTTCCTCGGCTGTGCCACGGCCCTTCGTTTTGCGCAAATTAGGTTCAATTTCTTCCCGATTGGCATAAAAGGCCTGGATCTCCCGGTTGATGCGGCCGCCTACAGGGCGGATTTTCTCCAGATCTTCCTCGGGGAGCATTTCCTGCTGAAGGACCTTGTTGAAGGAACCATACATGATACGCGCGAGAGCAATGACCTCGCGTTGCTCATTGTAAATAACCCCCTTTTGCTCCTCCGTCTTGGCTTTGACTTCTTTGAAATAGTGGTCGTGTAGTTTGCGGTAAGGCACCCATAAACGATCAAGCGCATCGGTGATCTGGATACCATAGGCACGTTTGGCACCAGCCACATCCCCTTCTCTAGCACGAGCACGTAGATGGTAGTGTGTATTCTGAGCAACGTTGAGGTATAGACGCATGGCGTGCGCATCAGGCACCTTGAGGCAGTTCATCATGCTGTCGAGAGCGCGATCGGCATTCTTGATGACATTCGGGTTGATGTTATCACGAATACATGTTTCAAAGGCTATACGATAGAAGCGTGGGTTGGTGATATCCTTTGGGATTATGCTGAGAATCTCAGTAGCATGACCACTTGCTTTGGCTTGCTTGAGAATAGTAAAGAGGCGCATCCAACAATCCCTGTCAGGTTCGAGATTATATTGGCGAAGAATAAAATTCCAGTATTTGATGCCGAGGCTGTTCAGCTTCGTTTGGAACACAACCTGCAGAATTAGAGATAAGGTATTGTTCCCAGGACTGGTGTAGACACCGTTGTTATCCTTTTTAACCACTTCGCCAGTGCGAGGATCCGTCCTGCGGGCGTCTTCAGCTGACATGTCTTTGACTTTTGACAAATTGGGTACGTTCATTGTCTGTTCAATGAGATCAAGAACTCCCTTTTTCTCGTTGCGGTCAGTTGTCATGAGCATTATGCGACCCATTGCGCAGACAAGCTCCTCGTCGATGATCAGACGTCCTTGCCTCCATTTACTCATAACTTCTGACCAGATGGCTTTGGCACGCTGAATACCATTGTTGCGATTGAATTCTTTCTGTTCAGGTGTCAACTCTTCCAGACCATCGAGTGTGTTGTATCGTAAAGCATTGAGAACGGTGGTATAGGTGTAGGCAGTTGGAGCTCGGGTTGATTCATTGAGAGTGTCGACAATGGAGAACATGGAGTCCATATCGCCTGCTCGGTTGCACACGTTGAGCACTGCATTTAGGTGAGTGCTGTTCGGTTCGAGGCGACTGTCCTTGAGAAGGGCATTGTAATGCTTCACGGCCTCGAAGACGGCGGTTTTGGGGTGTTGCGATTTGGCGAGACCACGGAACAGGGTTGTATAGGTTTGCGCATTGGGGAATTGCGCGCGCTTCTTCATCTTCGATCGTGTCAGTACCACAGATGAGTCTGAAACTATATCTTAAACCTACCTCATTAAACAGCTTGATCGCTCTCTTGACTTGTTGTTGGTCAAGCAGATAGTCCATCAACAAGTTCCACGGCACGACCAATTGCATATCTTTACTGCCTTTCTGAACTAGAAGATGAGCTTCTTCAAATTTCCCTCTTTTTAGTGCTTTCTTGACATATTCTGTAACTTTCCAAGGGTCGTTGTTCAGATATTGTAATTCCTTGTTAACTGCTCGTTCCATCTTAAGCATTTCCTTCTTCTTCGATATTCCTTCGTCAGCTGGTTCAGTAGCGTCGAGGCTTTTAGGGGCATCTTTTTTGATCGCAGCAGCTATAGAGCTTACGTCCTGGGCGGCAGTCGTTGCCTCGGTAGTCGGTGTCGTTGCTGTAGAGTTGAATACTCGCTGTGCGTGTTGAAACGAATGAGCCTGAAGAGCAACACCAGACCGAATTTCCAGTCTCTGCCGCGGTACGAGCTGTAGAGCTCTGCGCAAGCATGCGCCTCCATGCAATAGCCTATCAGTCATGGAAGAGATGCAGTTTGAGTTGATCACAAATTCAAGATATGCCCAAGTTAGAGCAAGAGAATAGATCCGTTCATCAAAAAAAAGAAAATCTCTTATCTTATCAGCCGGGCGAGGGGCGTTCCTTGCGCTTAAATTTGCCGCGCTTATGTTACCATCCCTTGTAGCGGCCATAAAGCCACCCCCTCCCTTCCCCTGCAGGCCGCTAACAACTCTCTCCCGTTTCTCATTGGAGACGCGCTTCGCGGTGGCAGTTCAGTCCAGACCAGCCAGCGTTTCTTTTCTTTTAACCTTTATAGGGACAAGACATAACAAGCGAATTATTTGATCCTCGAAGCATCATCAATCATCCCTAGTTTTTCCTGACTCACTATCATACTCATTTGATTCTGCCCTACGCCTGTCCTTTTTCAAATCATATCAATTATGGCCAAGATCGCTACAGATTTCGAAAAGATTATCAACGAGGGTAAGCAATAACCATTCAAAGTCATCTGTGCCATTCCCTAACATCATTATTCATCAGGGCGCGAGCGAAAGAAGAATGAAGCTCTTGCCGATCGCATCTTCTCCAAGAATCGTCGTCAAAGTGCGCCCTCCAAGCTCAAGTCTGCCCCCGGCCCATCGCTAGCAAGCCGTGTTGGCGTCAAGAAGGTAGATACAGCAAAAGAGAGGAATCGATTAGTTGAAGCCAACATTTACAGCAGCGAACTTCCGCCATCGGCACCCGATCGAACCAACCTGCGCCTGGCAATGTCAATGGAGAATGGACTCATGATCTACACCACTCCGTCTCGGGCGACCTAAGCTCCCGCATCTCAGCTCCTAATGCTGCCAATAAGAGAGCCAACAACCGCCGCGCTGCTCGCCTCTCTGCTGCCGTGGATCGCATGGATACTTCGGGCGATGCGCCACAACAAGTCAATATCGTGAAGCCCAGGGGTAACACCGGTGGCGGCATGGGAATGACAATTCGGGGTCTCGCAGGTCCATTCACAGTCATGGCACAAAACTTTGCTCCTGGCACAACAGCTGCCGATATTGAGAGCGCCATGACTCCCGTCGGAGGCGAGATGGTAAGCTGTCGCATCGTCAAGTCAAAGCCGTTCCTCCTTTTTGAGATGGCTTTCGCCTCGCGGGAGGGTGGTGAGAGAGTAATCGAGACATTTAATAATAAGACTGTGAGTTCATCGGAGCCAATTGCCTTTTTGAACTTTCGCTGAGACATTTTACAGGCCGATGGTAGGATCATCAAAGTCTACCCCAAGTTAGGAGCTCCTTCAAGCAATACCCTCACATCCAACAATGCGCCAAGAAACACCCCAAGCGGTCCCCGTGGCACCCGTGGAAGCAAGACCAACGCTAACGACAACATCGTCGATGGCTCGATGGGTTTCCCTGATCTGATGGACACAAGTACCACAAACGGATCATCAAGGAACAACCAGCTGTACAGCGATAAACTCGTGGGCGGCAACCGACGAGGCCGCGGTGGTCAAAGAGGTCGTGGTGGACGATGATGAACCATCGCATGATTAACCATTGCATAATTCTGCTTTGTCCTTGTTGCATTTAATGATTGATTCGCAAACTTTTTCCAAACATGGCTTCTCGAGAGCGGACTTGGTTGTAGTTATCAGCATTTAAAAAGCCGGGTAATCTCATGGTGAACAACCAGAACGGGTTGCAGGTCTACGAATTTTGGGTTGGGCGTTGGGGGTTCGAACTTCTTGTCTAAATTGGGCCATTAAGGCCAACTCTTTCAATTTTCTCTACTTGTACTTTCGATACCCCTAGGGTGGATACCAGCCGTGAGTATCTGGCAGCAGTTCACTGCTCCAGGCGCCGATAAAAGTATCACCTTGGGATCGACAACAGATTCGCCTTCATAAGGGGTAATTCATGATTTTATATCTCGATTCGTCCACCCAGATACAACCCCTTTGAAACCCCCAAAACCAAATGACACCGATACAACTACACAATGGGAATTGCAACCCAAGAACATTACCCCATGATATGCCAAGCGTGGTTCATCCATCCTCATACACCAACAAGTCGAGACAAGAATAACAATATCTACAGCCAGGCTACACAGTGCCTAGGCCTGAAACATGTTCAGCCGAGATTTGGCAACTCTGCACCATGTTGAATTCCTGGCCAACAATCCCACCCCTCGAAGTGCTATACTGACAACAGTAAAAATAACAAAAAAGGAAAGCCGCCCCGAGAGCAAACTCATGCGTTCCGCGGCCGTTTCTGAAGTGCCTCCATCACGTCAAGACAAAGAAATCATGTATAAAAAAATACCACCAGTTTCATCTGGATCTGTACATTGCAACCCAGCCTATTCAAGCGTCAAATGCCGAAAGCATTGCAATTGAGTCTAAAGCTCACTGCTTGCAGTTCGTTAAGACCTCGACGCTGGAGTTCCCTTTCCCAGACGATGAACAGAGCCTATGCCTCCTCTTCGACCTGCTCCTACCGAGTCTCCTGGGCAGCTTCGAACACATCAAAATGGCGCGGGGGTCTCTTGCTTCGTTGGCGCATGAGTTTCGAAGGGAGGAACGGACTCCTAGTATATTAGAATAACCATGGAGTTTTTCTTCGTTACCAACCATGAGCTTTGGGCTATTGTACGCTTTATGAAGAAATACCGGCGGCAGGGCTTCGTTATCGAGTGAAGTCGATTGTATCACAGGTTGGCACGGACATCTGGTCCCTTGTTAGGCTAGGCCACTTCAATGCCAGGTGTTCTGGTTTCCCATAAAACCTTCTTCCAGAGTACGCTCCTCCAAGTTGCGGATGAAGTCTCTGTTGCCACGGCCACCTTGTTGTACGCGGCTACCTCGTCGGCCTGCTGCCGTTCTGTTATCAATGCTACCAGATGCCATGCTTTCTCCAGTGGGCGGATAGTACGCCGGACTAGGTTGTAGACGAATCGGTTGACTGGGGTCGAGATGGCTGGCTACTCGTTGAATGGCGGCAGGAATACCGCTCTGTTGTTGCTCCATGGTTGAAGCACGTTGACGTGCTGGCCGCATGCCACCTTGTTGATGTTGATACATGTTGGGCTGGGGCATTTGCGCATATTGCCCCTGAGGCATCTGCTGAGGCGGTTGTGACATAACCATTTGTCCGTACTGCCCATGTTGTTGTTGTTGGCCGTACGCCGAGGGCATATTGGCATGGTTACCTCCGGGAGAGTACATCGAGTTATTACCGTACATTTGCGGTTGTGCATGGCCTTGAGGAGCGTACTGATTGGCAAAAGGAGTAGGGGCAGCTGAAGCAGCCTGTTGCTGTGCTTGGTGTTGAGCTGCCGCCGCTTGGGCCCGTTGCTTGCTAAGTGCTTCAGCCTGTTGCTGCTGTTGGGTGCCAGGTGCCGGAGACCTATTCAGCGAGCTGGACTTGAGATTCATTGGTGGTATAAAGGGGCCAGTAAACTTCTGTTGAGTGATGAATGGATGAAGCTTGGCTTGCTGGGGAGACCATCTCTCCAGAGGGTTGATTGTTAGAAGACCGCGAACGAAGTCAATGAACGCGATGCGGTTGTTCATTTCTATAAAGGTTAGCACCAACACACTCAACATTGTTACTGGCTCATATCTTACCTCGATCGATCTCGCTCTGCTTCATGTTTTTCCTAGGCATGGGGTAGGACTTGATGATCTCGGGAAGAGTGTTGGCCTGGAAGTACTTCTTGCTAGGCTGTTCCTTAGTGCCACGTTCTCGGGCATATTGTTCCATGGGTTTGAGCTGATATGTCCGCCGGCCGAATTCATCTTGTCGCTTTTCGAAAAAGTCGCCCGCCTGCTTACCCATCTCGATCATCCAGTTCGGTGGGTTACCTAGCATTTCCACGATTCGCGAGACCTGGTTATATTCGGAGGATCCTGGGAATAGGGGAAGTCCTAGAAACAGTTCCACTACAATACAGCCTAGGGACCACATATCGATAGCCGAAGAATAGGGAAGACCAAGCAGAACCTCGGGAGATCTGTAAAATCGAGACTGAATATAAGTATAAACCGTTTGTCGCTCATCGCAGGCTGAACCGAAATCAATAATTTTGATGATGGGGCTTTCGAGATTCTTGAGAAGAATATTTTCAGGCTTCAAATCGCAATGTATCAGACGAGCCTTGTTAAGTAATGCAAGACCGTTGAGGAGCTGCTGAGCAAATACGCGAACTAGAGTGGTGCTGAGTCCTCGGAATTGGTTCTGCTTGATAAGCTCATAAAGATTGACGCTGAGGAGCTCGAAAACCAAGCAAAGATGCTGACGATGGATAAAAGTGTCCTTAAGTCGCAACAAATGGTGGTCGTCATTCTTGTCAAGCTTCGTGTTGAGCTACTCCTTGTTAGTGCCAATATTCAAGTATGGGATCGATAATCAAGTACCAAATCGAGGACTGAAACCTCCATCATACTCTGGTTGAAGTAGGCAGTACGGTTCTTGATGACTTTAACAGCCACTACCTCTTGTGTCTTGAGATTCTGACATTTCACAACCTGACCGAATGTACCCTGTCCCAGAACGTCGAGAATAAGATAACGATTTCTGGAGGATATGTTAGAATGAGAAGCAACAAATTCGAGATTGACATGACATACTTGTGGCCAGCCTCCTCAGATCCAAGAATATCATTGACGTAGAGGATGTAGTCACTGTCTTCGTTGTCGTAGCCATCATTCTTCGTCCCCTTGCTAGGTTTGGTCAACACTCTACGGGGATTGCGCGACGACTCATATTTGAAGCTAGGGTTACAAATGCGATAAGTAGCGGGTAATTGAACAGTTAGAGCTTGGAGGGGCTGTTCGTGTGGTGAGTAAAAGTGTTCAAATAGCTGGCGAGGCATGGGAAACATACACTGATGAAACCACCTTCGGGGTTGGCGCGACGAAACGGAGGTTGTGAATTGACCTTGGGTTGCAGGTCTGCAGGCGACGAGAGTTGCTTGAACTCAGGGACTGGGCCCCTGGTCACTTGCTGGGGCACAGGCCGGCGAGGAGACTTAGGGTCTAGGTTAAAAGCAGCATCGAGATTGCCGACAGCTGAAGAGGGATAATTTTCCTGGTGACCGGCGGATGCGTAAGGGTTGATAGGAGGAAGATGCTGGCCTTGCTGGTGTTGACGGGCGCCGGGGAAGTATGGAGACTGGGAATAATCGGGCTGGCGTGTGGGCGACTGTCGTTGGGAGGTCGGGCTTGTGAATTGACTGTTTGAAGCCGACTTGGGCGCGTAAGGTGAAGTGGGGGACAGGGCCTCCATGGGTGAGTATCGCTGAGCGGCAGAAGAAGACTCTTGAGGAGAGTGAAGGTTGACGGGGCGGCTGCCCGACAGGTGAGATTGATGATGGGGCCTCATAGGGTACTTGATACCAGCATGAGCATCATGAGCATCGTGCATAGCGACGTCACCGTTGCCGTCGCGCATCTGCGAAGGTGAGATTGGAGAGGCGGCCGAGTTGGGGTTACCAACAGGAGCAGAAGCAGGCGGAGCAGCAGCAGAATGGACGGGGGCGCCGCCGTGGAACTGGTCGTATTTGTATCCGCCTTGAGGCGGGGGCTGGTTGGTGTAGTCTCGAGGGGCTTGGATATTACCGTTGTGTCGTCTCGAGGAGCCAGGCGAGTTCGCGGCGGGATATTGCTGCCACTGAGGATCCATTACGCTGACTGACTGCTGCGGAAGCTGAATGAAGCAGCTTAGGGCGACAGCGTCAAGTTGATCGCCGTGGTAGGGTCGGGGCGGTCGGTGGTCAGCAGCGAAATCGTTGTTGTGGTGGTCGTCGTCGCGAGTGGGGATGCGTAATGCGTGGTTATCGGGCGTAGACGATGATGTCGACGGTCGATGAGATCCCAGCGACGGGAGGAGGATGAAGGATGGGAGTGAGAAAAATGAGAGTAAGAGGAGAAGGGTTTGGCTGGTGTAGTGTAGCGTCGAGCTGCTAGTTGCTAGCTACAATCCAATACAGAAAGCACCCAGAAAATGGATGGGATGTGATGGTTGGCTGGTAGCTAGTTGCTGGTTGGGCCGGGTGCAGTGTGGTCGCCAAGTTGGAGATGGATCGAGTTGGGTCTTGTCGCGCAGGTCCTGTCCTGTTCTGTCCTGTAAGAACGGGTTAGGCAATATTGCTGTAGAACGGACTAACCCAGGTCGTCCTAATAGAACTAACAGTAGCTACAGCGTGTGTTTCGAGAGAAGCAATGGGCACGCCAGACTCTCTGAATATCGTACCGTCTCGTACCGTACCGTAAAGAGAGATGAGGGGGCGGGAGGATGGATTGGGCAGACAGTGGAGGCCCAAGCCAAGGCCCGGGGGTGGATATGGGTAGGCAGATCAAGGCAAGGTCGAGTAAGGTATTGATTTGGTTAGAGGACAGAAGCGTTTAAAGCGAGAATTAAGAGGATAAAGAAAATGAGGAACGAGTTTGTTGTATAGGAAGGGATGCTCTAGATTCTAGTCTTAAGAGCGTTGATGAATGAGACCATTCATTATATGGATGGATGGTGAACAGTTGATGCGGGAGGGAGGTTGAGCTCTCTCGTTGGTGCAGATAGAGATGGATGCCAGAGGAAAGGGCAAGAGTGAAGGTTGTTGATATCACCTCAATTACAGCAAACCAATTGCCTCAGCAGAGACATAGCTGAGGTATCTGGTCCAATTACAGGGCAATTAACAGTCAGCGCATTACAGAATATGATATCCTTGTATTGCAATGGAACAAGACATGAAAAATATATCAATGCTCTCATCAACGCATGATTGAACTTTAATGCTGTTATTTTCGGCCGCTGATATGTCGACCCGAATTACGAACCGCGTTCAGACTTTCAATTACCTGCAACAAACCATGAACGTATCAAGGTTCAGCAACCCAATGCTTCACAAAAATAACAAAAAATAAACGGCAGATAACGCTTTCGATTAAGCGCATATAAACAAGCATTAATTTTGACTCTTCTTTACTGACTCCCGAGTTTATTGACTCGGCTTTTTCCAGCCAACACCAAAAACTAAATAAATAAAAATTAATAAAAAAAAGAAGCCGACTACACGAGGTGCACAAAAACGTGCGAGATTTGCGGCGCTTTAGGCTTGTTCCCCAGCCTGGCTCTAGCCTGTTCTGCCCTGCAACAACAAGGGGGTACGCCGCAGTCGACAAGTTGCGATGATCCCCCTCCATCAACTGTCAAATCACCACTGATTTTTTCCTCAACGATGCACATATTTTGCCTTTCTACACGCAATCAGGGTTGATCTGACTTAAAACGTGGCAAGAAAAAAAAAAACGGTATCTTCTTGTCTCTGATCAACGGAGTGATTATTAGCCGTTCCATACTATGCGTGCACCAGAATTTGGCTTCTGACTCTTCCTCTGACACGAGCGACACACAAACTCATATACCCCGGAAATTACCATTCATTCACATGTACTCAGTAGTCAGCTTATGACCTCAATTTCCAATGCGAATCTGTTCTCATCGACGTTATTCTCACTTGCCTCTGCTGATATCACTAACGTAGGTTCTCTCATATAATCCACCGCCCAATACGGAGCACTATCTATCCATGTTATAGATGCTAGCCAATTAACAATTAACCCACCATGTCAAAAATGACGTTCTTTTCAGGGTCTTGAGGAATTACCACGGAATAAAGAATCAAGTTTCACATTCCAAACAGCCCCCGGCCCTTTTCACCGTTTCTGGGAGTACAAGACGGTATGTATCAAATCCCAGCATCTCTCCGCCCCGTCTATTTCGTTGGCGTTTCATGAGCTTGCCATACACCCATCTAAACCTACGTGGCTCCCGTGTCTATTTACGCCATTGCTGGGGTTTACTGGTGCCAAATATTGAACACGTAGAGCTGTTGCCATGCCAATATCCATGCAGAGACCTCACTTTCCCTCGATTCGGGCATCATTATCGAGATGTAGACTTTCATGACAAGCAACATTTCGGCAGAACGGACAGATTGTGGTGTCACTACGCCACTATCCAATTGATCAGAGTAAGACCGAATGTTACACAGCTTTCAAATGAGGTTGGACTGTGTTGTGTTTTATTCATCCATTTCATCAACTGCCGCCGTCTTCCCACCTATTCTTCTTTGAGATAACCCTGTGTACCTCGAGCAACATCCGCTGATGCTCAAGCTTGCGTCGCTCCAACGTGTTCCACTTCCTCACCTTTTGTCATCAATCTTACAGAATCGTCAAGTCGTCGTTCCATCATATCGTGAGCGAGAATTATTAATGAAAAAGAGAAAGAGGAAAAAAAGAGTCCCGTTAAGAAAGAAAAGGTCGCCGCTAAATACATAGATGAGAATCCACGGAATGGAACTGCCACCCCTTCGCCAGCCACTGAAATATCAATCAGATGCTTCATGAGACACAAGAATGGATGAAATGCTCATGACGTCGTCAGATAGGGAAAATTGAAATGCCAGACTGGCCCCTGACTTCATGCAGCAAAGTCGAGGCGAAGAAATTTTGGTGGTATCCTGGAATTAGCGCTCGTACAGATAGAGATAGAGATTGAGAGATAATCGAGAAACATGTGGCGCTCCCTGACTTTTATGTCGCGACGAAACAGGAATAGAAGAGAAGAGAGAAATGCATACACCCGTTTGTAAGCAAGAGAGGAAAACTGCCCTTTTTTCCCAGAACACGGAAAGGGGGTATCACAGGCCTGAACTGTAATGATGCTTAGAGATACTGAGAAAAGAGTAATGGAAGCAACAGAAACAAGCGCAAGAGAGAAATCCACAGAAACGTGAGAAAGAAGAAAGGGAATCATGAAAAGCGGACAAGAAGAAATCCATCCCGGGGCATGATCAAGCGATAGACAACTTCGCCCTGATATCACCATGTCCAGCTTTCGTCCAGCTTTTTAACTTGTCTTGCTCTGGTTTGGTAGTCGCCCCCTAGGCCTGATAACCGCCAAATCCATTGTTGAAGTTCTGTCCAGGTCGAGGCTGGGCCCATTCAGCATTGGGAGGCTGCTGGCCCCTTCCATAACCACCAGCGCTCTGGGGAGCAGCATATCCCATAGGAGATCCTGCATAACCGGCTGGTGATCCGGTCTGTGGGCCACCGTAGTTTCCAGGCTGTCCACCGTACTGGGCTATATCATTGTCAGCTACTGATTCGATCAACTTTTGCTAATATTTCACTCACCACCGTACTGGGGATAGTAGGTAGGCGTGCCTGGGAAGCCAGGGGCTTGGGCACTCTGCGGGCTGTAAGGCTGAGCAGGGTCAAAGGCTCCTTGAGCACTGGGCGTCTTGTCCTTGCCCCACTGTGATCAAATGTTAGCTAACCTCTCTTAAATCGAAACACGGGCTAAACATACACTGCACTTGAGGGGTCGGCCATTAACGTTATACCCGTTCATCTGACAGATCGCCATAGCCGCGTTCTCGTGGGTATCCATCTTAATGAAAGCAAATCCCCGATCGGCCTGGAATCGAGACTCAACAACGAAACCAAAGTTCTGGAACAAAGGAACCACATCGTTCGGGGTTGTGTAAGGAGTAAGATTGCCGACATAGACAGTTGTCTGCCAGGTGGGGGTTTGAGTCAGAATGACCTCGTAACTAGCGACGCCATGTGCTGGAAATTGGTGATGTCCGTAAGGGGTGGTGGGAGTCATGCCCATCGCCTGCATAGCCTGCTGCTGAGCCATGGAAGGTTGGCCCTTCTGGTTAGCCCAGTTGCATCGAATGGCTCGCGAACCGAGCCACTCGCCGTCCATGGAGCTCAGGGCCTTTTCGGCCTCGGGGCGGTCGCGGAAAGCAACAAATCCGTAGCCTCGAGATCGACCGGTCTTCATATCCCACATGACACGGGCCTCGGAAACGGAACCGAAAGCAGAGAAAGCTTGGAGAAGGACCTCATCGTTGACTTCGTTGGACAAGTCACCGACAAAAATGTGGAAATGGTTCGAGGTATCCTCCTTGTTGGTAGTGTTCGACTGATAGGCCCAGTTGACTCGGATTTCCTAAGTTACGTGTTAGCGGCACCGTCCGAGATGTTCTTGGATTTCGTTGAGAGGAAGATGTACCGATTGGTGAACTCGTCGTCCATTGAGGGTCTGCATAGCACGCTCAGCGGCACCAGGGTCGTCATATTCGACGAAGCCATAGTTGTAACCACGCGCCTGTGAATGCACACTGTTAGCTAACCATGTCCTCAAAATCCCCAGGGTTTCAACAAGACCTACGTTCTTGTCGGGAATGATCTTGACGTTCTGAACATGACCCGTAGTCTCGAAAATCTGACGCAGAACTTCCTCAGTCACACGCTGATCCAAACCGCCGATGTAGAGGGCACGCTTGTTGGGCTCAGGGGCAGCACGGCGGAAGCCACCTGCACTGGTAGGAGACATGATGCCACCCTTGTCGGCAGCCGATCTGGGGGAGGTGATGGCAGTCGGGATCGGGTTGGTGTTCTGAGGGATATGCAGAGGCGGAGGGGCCATAGGCTGTCCATTCTGGCCAGCTTCAAAGCCAGGGGCGACAGCACCAGCCTGAGGGGGGGCAGGCAGCTGGCCTGGGTTGGAGGGAGTTCCAGCATCGGCCATGTTGTATGATATCGTGTCGAGGTGATGGTCAAGAGGAGTGAGTAACGGAAGAATAGGACAACAGAGCAGAGGTAGAGAAGGAATTGGAGGCTACCTATTAGCTGTGTTGTACTGAAGTCGGTCGGTCGAGGTGGAGAGTCGGCGGTCGGTGACAATATGTACCTGTACCTCCTAGCGTTTGACAGGACAGGGGTCCAACTGGAGGAGTCGACAACCCGGAGCTAAGAGCGACACAGTGGGCACAGGGAGAGAGGGGCCTGGGTCTTGTCTGACAACGGGGTCCAGACGAAAGCTCGGGGACCAGGGCGGGAGGTTATAGTGGAAACTCCAACTTTTGATGTCTTGGAGGAACAGTTGACAGCGATGCGAATACTGAAGACGCAACCTTTCGATGGCGGGCGATCCGAAGTATTGTGCGTGCGTGTAGTTTGGCGCTGTAATACGGGAGCGGAACGAGACGGTGGCCTTGGCTTGATCGTGGCCGTTCGTGAGACGTGGGGGGGTTAATTTGATGGAGATGAAAACTGCTCGACAGGTTGAAAGAAGGCGTGCAGACGACGCTATTCTGTAGCCTGATGTGCACAAGAGTCGAACCCAGCAAAGAGACGTAAAAAAGGCAGAAACTGACTCAAATAGAGAGACAAGTTGAGAGCAACAAGAGAAGAGATGGCGTGACAGGAGAGCTTAGATAGAGAAGCAGCGCGAAGGAATAACGTATGTTATGATAATAGACGGCGATGATGTGAAAAGGAAATTGAACAGAGGAACCGAAAGGAACCGTAAAAGCCCAAAGGAAACCTGTCGCAAGGACCACTCCAACGAGATTATGACTATGAATGCTTGAGGAGAGAAGTAAAAGAAGAAGCTGACGAGAAGTGGGTGATGGAGGGGCAATGCACCTTAGCCTTACACATCCATATGGGGATGGATGTCGCCTTGTACCTCACTGCACAGTTCATCGTACAGTGAGTTGAAGTACGCAGTGGTCGGACGGTAGGTACCTTAACTTTCCCTTACCGACTATCGAAGCCCAACAGACCATGTAGATATATTGATCAGCGATTGGTTGTTTGATGTTCTAGACGCCTGATTTGATCAACGTGCCGGGGTTGAGTGTGAAGGAAGAGGGGAATGGGATGGAACCGAACAAACAGCATTAGTTAGAGCTTGGAGAATCGGACAAAAGCTTTGCATGGTCTGGGCTGAGACATGAAACAGTTTATATCATATCACATACGTTGTCGTATATCAATCTTTCTGGCAGAAGAGATCCATGTACCCAAGGAGAGGATCCAGGTCAACTTATGGCCAGTTGGAGGCGTGATTCAAGGTACCTGTACCTGATCGTTCAGCCTCTTCTCTTGTTGCTGCTGCGCATCTTTAAAGAGCATTCGCATATCTCAAATGAATTAAATACTTGAGAGTAACAAGATAAGCAAATAGACGTCAAAGATCAACTCAATTGGAGACAAAGAATATGGCCAGTGTTAGCTTTGCAAAAGTCAGAGATGATTGGAGGGCAGAGGTATAAGTGATTAAACTGGGTCACTTTTCGACACCAAGCAGCCTCCACTACTACCTCCTATCCACTATTAGGTAGACTTTAGGTAAAGGAGGTTAAGCCAGGAAATAGATATATGAGTGTTTTGTATTCCAGGCCGGTATAAATATAAGCAGAATTAATCTGAGTCAGTAATACTGTCTAGTACAGCCGCTATTTTTGCTACAATTGACCTCGTCTTTCTGGGGATATTCTTACGGTTCAAACACAACTAAGTTGCTTCCATGGTATTCTTTCCGCCAAGCAACTCTTTCCATATAATCAGAAGTGCAACACTCAAAGTTTTGAGGATATAGTTCATACAGAAAATAATTGAGTTCAATAACTTTCAGAGTTAAAGATAGAAATTTTCAATGGTCACTTTAAATTCTCAACAGGTCTTTGTTATTCAGTGTTGTCGTGTTGTCCCGGTCAGTGAGTCTATTCAAACATTAGTGAGGTGCACGTGATGTCGTTCCTCTAGACGCGCTTAACACTTAACCTGGGGCTGAACTTGGCCAACCTAGGAGTGCACCTCTCAGGCTCTCCCTACCTTTGTTCAACAACAACAACAGCAGCCGATATCTTACCATTGTTTGACAACGAATCTCACATAACTTCATATAATTCGTGTCAAAAATCTTCCAGTATCGATTAGGACTGGCGTCTGATATAGCCATGGCTTCCCAATCTCATCACGAGCCAGACCCGCTGGATGTCTTGCAGAATATGGTTAACGATGTCGTAAGTATCACCTCTATCCTTATGATGACTCGAACATACATCTGACGCTTTATTTTAGCTGGTACATACTGGCAAGGCTCTGAGGGCCTCCCGTAAGGATGCTCAAGGCAACCCGCACCCTACTCAAACAACACTCAAGTCCAAGTTGCCGGAGGCCATTGATGGTTTCCGAGAGGCCTTACACAAGCTGGAATGGGATATTGTAAGCCACTTTCGACAACATCCCGGCACTTCAAGTCTCACACTATCTTAGATTGATTCCAAATCTGTTCTTATGCGTGATCTCAAGTGTCTACAAGAACAGAAGCAGCAGCAGCAGCAGACCCAACCGATTCAACAAAGTCAACCTGCTCCTGTATCTCAACCCCCACAACCTCAACCCATTGAATCTCAGTCCAAGTCTCCTATGGTCATCGACCTTGAATCATCACCTCCCCCTCCCCCTCAGGATCAGCGTATGACAGAAATCAAGACCAACAAACCTGTCGCCCCTTTTCCTGACATGGGCATGGGGCTCCCCGATGTCGGGCAACCTATCAGTGCATCGAATAACGAGGCCAGTTCATCTGCAATTTCAACTACTGCCCCCGAACAACCCACTACCAAGACAATCACTCCTCCTGCCACCGCTCCGATGGCTCCTATGCCAGTCATGGAGCAAAAGCCTATGGACAGCCAAAACAATGACGTGACGGACCTCACTGGCGATACACCCCATTCGGACCTCAACTTTACAAATATGCAGTTCACGTTAGCCCCAACAAACAACGACTCCCAAAATCCCTCTAATTCTCAGGAACCCTCATTTGACCTTGCCACTTTTGCTCCTCCAGAGGGTAATGAAGATATACTAGGTCTGGACGACATCCTGCCCACCAACAACACTTCCCAGACCAATGGCATGTCGCAACTACCTGCTGACTCTACTGAGAACGCACCCAAGCAAGACATGCCTATGAACACAGACAATCAGGGAGCATCACAGGAAATGTCGACCGATAATTTTGACTCAGTATTTGATGATGAGATCTTTGGTGGTCTCGGCACAGGTGGCGGATTCGCCGATGGAACTGACGATGTTACTTTTGAATCCCTTATGAACGACCGCGATGACGACAACCTAAACTATATGCAAGGAGGCGAATTTGATGATAACTTTCTCCTCGACGCCATGTAACGACGCTGTTGCACACAAAGCCACGCCACACTAGAGATTTGTCTGAAGCTTCATCAGGCTCGATGTTTTAGGTGGGCATATGGTTGTTGCATCCAACCTCCACAAAACTGAGACCTTGCCTGAGGATTCTTGTCACTCAATTGTCCAGTCCTCCGTTAGGAGCTATGCCAAGATGACTGTGTCTTGGCCAAATTAAAACGAACTAGGCAAAGTTGGGCTGGTCCTTCAGACTGTTGGCTGGCACTCAACTCTGTCGTAGTGCAGCTTGGCTCGCCGTTGGCCATGTTGTTGGACCATGACGATCAATGTCAACGGTAATACTTGATAGATTGCATATTTGAGAGGCTTGGCAACCTATTTTTTTTTTATTTTTTTTCTGGAGTTATGTCATGGTGCAGAATGTAAGAATAGACACGGACAGGTGTTTGGTGTTGGGTCAACCTTACAAGGGTATCATCGAGTCAAAATGTTGGTTAGGAAGGATTTCTACAGGAATGGTGCTAAGTACCAAGGATATCATGTTTTATGTACACAACAAATCAAGAAGCTTTCGCTAAATGGACAGGAGCTGAGAAAAATACACAACTCGTCAAGAGCCTTTCCTCCTCTTTCTTCTATCTAGCAACACATTCGCCATGCACAATGACTAAAAACAGATAAAGAAAACAGCACGGCCGCTGGCGCATGACAAAGAAAACTAGGACAAAGAAAACGTTTATCATCATGATTCATCTTGGGTGCTTTCACACCATTGGGTCGGGTCCCGTGAGACCGAGACCATGAGGCCCGTTCTTGCGCTTGGGTCATGTGGTCGTCGCGGCAGCGCGAGCCTCAAGTTCGCGACGTTTCGCAAGCAAGCTTTTGAAAGCGCCAATGCAGCGAACAAGAGCGTCTTCATCGTGAGCGCAGAAACGATAGCTCTTCTCTTCAGTAATAACCTGCAGGCAATGCTTCTTGCTCTTGCTAAGAGGATCCAGATCAACAACGTTGACGACGGCGGAGAGTGGTAGAATCCACCGAGCTGTATATTCGGACTCGTCCTTGTAGAGAATGAGGTTACGTGGGCGAAGAACTGCCCACATATCTTTCCACTGGCGCATGCCGCGTCGGTGACGCAAGAGGTAGAGCCGGCCTTGCCATATGACGCGGTCGGGATCTTGCTCAATATTGGACACGCTCGTTTGGCTAGCAGATCGGATACCTTGACCTGGTGGACGAACCGCTGGAGGTAGATTGCCAGGCGATTGAACAGCCAAGCTATCGTAGGATGAATCCTGGGGACGGAAAGCTTCGTTATCGGAAAGGTCGGAGTGCGATGCGAATTCCGCACCCGATAGTCCCGAAGACTCTAATATCGACGATCTTCTTCTACCCCCCGCCGAGGTTACATATCTGGGAGCAGACGATGCCATTGGTTCCGGAGAGCTGGAAAGGAAGCGCTCATGCTCGTTTGATGCATTGTTGTTGATTGCGACTGGCTTGATGCCACTATTGGGTTGTTGAGAGGCGCGGGGGCTAGCAAGGAACATTTCGTCCTCCTCTTGGTCGATGCGCGCATCCTTGCGTATCAACTCCATCCATTCCCGAGCATCCTCGGCGGAGGTCGCTTGAAAGTGGTAGTTGCGAGATGGGGAAAAGAGGCCAAAAACATTCTCGCGCTTGTGCTTGGGGTCCTTCAATTCGGCGACAGCTGTAAGCTCGGACAAGTAAATCTGATGTCGCAGTCGAGACTCGCTTTCGTTCTTGTACAAAGAGAGGGTGTTGGGTCGCAGGACAAGGTAAACAGGTTTCCATTTCTAGAAAGGGAGTTAGCACGCGAAGCCTGTAGTATTACGCTTGGCAAGAGGAAAAGTGGCGGCGAGTACTGACCTTTGTCTTTTGAGTGCGCTTCTGAACGTAGCCGCTTTTCAAAACGCGATCAAAATCAAAACAACCGTCATTGTTGACGGGGGAAAAGGCAGCTTCAAGGTGAGATTGGCTGCGAGGGCGAGCGGAAATGTCGAGTTTGGTATCAGGAGCAGAGGTCTGGGTCTGCTGCGCGGTCCCTTCAACAAGAGTCCCGGCCATTGTTTACTATGTTTCGGCGAATGCTATTGAATTCGAGAATGATGATGGTGGTGATGTCACGAACATTGACGGTTCGTGAAGAAGAAGGGGTAGCGTTCGATTCGAAGGATTGCGCAGCAATAAATTAATTAGAATATTCGGCTGGTATAAACGTCCGGAAATCGATGGGAGACCAAAGGTAAAGTCTCCGCTGTAGAACTCAAGAAGAACGATGGGCCTCAGGATTATCGAAAGGCTGGTGTTACAAGCAGGGGTTGAAAACCAGGATACAATGCTTGTTGAGGAGTAGAAGGTTGTGGAAGTCGAGACGATGAGTTTGCGGGCGTGGAACGTGATACTGATACGGAGTTTAGGTGGTGAGACTTGAGGAGATGAGTCTGGAACAGGTGGTGGTGGTGGTGGTTGTCGTGCTAGATTGGATATTGTTGATTGTTGTGATGAATTGCCGTAGTATTTAGGTGCAGTATGTACGCACGCACGCACGCAAAGAATGACAAAGAGAAGAAAGACAGAGGGAGAGATGAGAGAATTATGAAAGAGTATGACAGTAACGGAACGAATAACAAGGTTTGAATGACGATTGAATGGTATTTGCGGCTTTTGAAAGGACGGCGAGAGAAAGGAGAAGAAAGGGTGTTTTGATCGGCAACGATGATTGTCGCAGAGTCAAGAGGGGGACGGAATACAGCACTAGAGCACTAAGGCAAAGCTAAGCAATAAGCCAAGTCGCAGATCTGCAGGCCCTGTACTTTTTCGGTACAAGGCGCAACAAGCGAAACTGCCGCTAAATTGCAGTGACGGCTCAAGTATTTCTAGCTCAGTGCCAAGTATCGGCTGTCATGCATGGTAGGTTTGTCCGCAGGGCGTTTCAGGCGTCTTGAAGAAGCGATGTTGTCGAATCAGTTGATGTTTCTTTGAGATGCACCGCTCGCAGACAAAACAATGCGGCGTTAAGAGTATTTACTATGAATATAACTTATAAAAGAGTTTATAAATAAGGCGGTCAAACAAAAGTAACATGTTATCCTTCACTTGTGGAGGTATACTGGTATACTTTAAGCTTGAAAACGGACACCTTCAACAGTCAATCAACTCCTTTTCGCATTCGGAATTGAACTTGAACCAAGGAATGAAAGAGGGGTTCACTCTGATTAAGGTTCTTTTTCCTGTTGATCCCTCTACCACTCAGAACGGGATTACATCAGGTGGCGGAATCATCATTCGTGGCCGAGACCCTTAAACAGATACAGTAATAAACGCCTCGTTGGTTGAGTCTTACGTATCGCCTGACGTTACCACCCTCCATTATCAACAGCAGGCAGAGATTAACTATTTATGAAAGATGACAGTGGGCAGTGTCTCTTTGGCCATCTTGATTGAATGAATGATCAATCAATTCCGGCTGTGCAAACAACTTAGGCAGCTGAGTTAACATGTCTGTCCGCATATTCTGCAGCCGAAAACGAGCACGAAAGTGACTTATTCCTATTCTGTGACTGAATCTGACGATTTCAGCTCTCAATGCTTTTTGTTGGGAGGGAGGGAGTTTCTACGTTACTCTTTTTTCGTGTCATGCGTCCATCAATCAGCCCGCATATGCAGCGTTTGATAGCCAAGAATTGTCATCTCGATTGGTGACAAACTGCTCTAAACTGACTTGATATAAATAAAATAATAAAGGCCCCGCCCGGTCAGGCCAAGCCTCATGGTGTCAGAAGACTTAGGACCTAAAATTAGGGGATAAAATAAACTAATCAAAGAGCCTGCTAAGTTTATCCTAAACTTACCTAAGTATTTTTTATCACTTAGGATTGAGGTCCTAAGTTTTTTGCCATCCCCTAGGCCAAGACCACCTGGTCAATCGCTTAATCTGATACAGAGCGCTTCGACAAGAGTCCATAATGTGAGACGATGCCATGCCGTGTTATGCTATAATAATGCCCAGCGGCTAAGATATCGAGATTCAGAGCGTTTCATGCTACGACAAGGCTCCCTCCCTGTTTCGCTACGAGCCGAATAGACGCTTGCTGGTGGAGATTTATAATGGGGAGGTTTCATGACGACGAAACACTCGTTGAGCGCGCTATTAATTAATTCAATGCTGTCAAGTGTAGCCAACATATGAATGTGACATAATGGATTGGCAATCAAATTCAAGTGCTCCTCTTAATAATAAAGGCAGATGTTTGTACTTGTGTTGATACCGTCGTGATTTATAGTCGATGACTCTTTTTCTAACATTGAGTCACCGGCGAATGCAGCCATGCTCAATCCTTGCTGAATTTGTTTAGCTCATGGAATGAGAATTCTCAGCTCTTCTCACGAAAACAAACCCTTTGGGTCTATCCTGATTATAAGTAGCCAACATGAAGCCAATTAATCATTCTCGGCACGGCAATATCTCAAGCGACCCAAGTTAGCACAACACTAACACATCCCTCACTGATCATCACCAATACCGTCTGTGGCTGTTCAGCTTTACGCAAATCCATTCACCCTCTCCATTTACCATGTCTTCGCACGAGCAACACACCATTCCCACAGATACCGAGCAAGAAATTCGTTCTAAAGTTGAGCAAGTCCTCAAAGGAACTCCTTTTACTGCCTCAAACCTCCGGAAGCTCAGTGGTGGTACTGCCAACTTTATGTACCATGCCACTCTCGAGAAGCCATCAACTAAAGACAAATACCAAAATGGTGTCGTGATCAAGCAAGGCGAGGGCTACGTCGCTCTTCATCCCGCATTCAAGATTGCGACTTCTCGATGTGTAGGTTCGATATTCAGAGAATTGACCAGTAAACTGACATGTACAGGCCGTCGAGTATGAGTCTCTTGTTCATCTCGCTGAGCTTCCTCCAACAGAAACACCATCGTGCAAAATATCAACCCCAGAGATATATTACTTCAACCGCGATACTAATACCCAAGTCCAAGAGTATCTCCCAGGGGCTCTGAGTCTAAAAGACTATGCCCTCAAATACTACGCTGCCCCCACATCCCTGACTCTGAAGGAACAATGCAGCCAACTCGGGCAGGGTCTTGGATCTTGGCTTCGTGCGTTTCACGGCTGGAGCCAAGAACCTAAGCAAGCAGCCCTACGAGAGACGTTTGCGGGTAACAAGGAGATGCAGGGTCTCAAGAACATGATCAATTACAGTCAGTTGCTGCAGATGGTGGATCGACACCCTGAGATCCTTGGCGATGCAAGGGACGTTTTGCAGGGTGTCAGTGACTTGGCTGCTGGGGAACTTGCGGATGAATCAGCTTTGCATCCCATTCATGGTGATTTTTGGACTGGAAAGTGAGTCTTCGTATTATGGACCGCTTATCAAAGGACTACAGTCAGCTGACTACGAACAGTATCTTACTTCCTGACACTTCTCTGTTGAAAGGCACTCAGACTCCCATTCGTGTTATCGACTGGGAGATGGTTCAGATTGGTGTACGACCACTAGATCTCGGTCAAGTCATTGCCGAATTGTGGCTGCTCAAGCTATATAAGGACATTGCTGCAGGCGAGTGGCTCATCCAGGCATTCGCTGATGGCTACGATGCTGTAGATGATGACTTTTCTTACCGCACAGTTATCCATGTTGGTGTTCACTTGATCTGCTTTGGATCTCAAACGCCAGGATGGGGCAATGCTGAGCAACAGAAGGACGTGGTCAGAATAGGTAAGGAGATCATAGTCAAAGCCTGGGGTAGGGATCGAGGCTACTTTGATGGACATATCCTTGGTAGCTTGTTCAAATCCTAATAGCTTCTATAAACCTGAGGAAGTTATTTGAACTATAAAATCAATAGGCGACGAGCTAAAAGCTCACTTTCTCGATCGTTGCATACTTGTACAGTATGACTCTCTTTTTATGGGAGATACTTTGTTATGATTACAGTCCATGGAACTCGGCTACAAGCTAAAGATTCCGAATAATATTCTTTGAAGAGAGAATTTGTCTAAGCCTGGTTCATAATTATCGGAAAGGATTCGAGTAAGCTCCGAGTAAACATCAAGGCAGGACAGGAAGGGACTATCATTAGATAATGATATCAGTGCCATTTTCTCCAAAAATTACTACGACGTTTACACTTTCTTCGTCATATTTCCTTCTGATAGTTAAGTTAACGATTTATTGAAAACAATGAGAAGTAATCAAAAGTAAACACATCAGTGGCGCTGGGAGTCGTGTAAGTCAAATAAATGGACGGCAAGATTGTAGGTTAAGCATAAAGTTCAAGAGTCCGAAAATAATTTTCAAATGGACAAACAATTAATATTATGATATAATGAGGTTTCTCTTTATGCTTGAAGTTAATTACAATTATTCATGCTTACACTTGTTTTTTTTCTGCTGTATACTTGTCCATCATGACTATGGACTGAGGTGGTCGGTTGGAGGCGGCGAAAATTTCAACTTTTCACATTACTCAAAACCATCGCACATTTACTGCCCAACCCAGTCATCAGCTCACATAAACGTAATTCTAGACATCCGAAGCAATCTCATCACCCACGAGAGACTTTACACCCAAGAAAAAGCGAAGCCTGCCTTCATCTTCACCACACGAAAAATCTCATCGGTGTCTACCCTATATAAGCAACCGAAAACCCATCTCTGAATCTATTGCCATATTCGCAACCGCATTCAACTAAAATGCCTGTCTCGGACACCAGCCAGCCTTGCAAGCGATGCAAGGACGAAAACGCTCCTTTACTTCTACGGACAGACCCTACATGTCGGTGAGTTATCACTATTCTCCCGTAAAAACTCCTGTTTTGCCCCCTCATGCTAATGTGACTCAGTGATTGCTATATTCAATATGTCGCCTATAAGCTCAACAAGCGTCTGGGAGCTCTGCACAAAGATACTCGCTCTTCAAAGAAGCTTACTACTCGGAGATACTTGGCTGGCTTGTCCTTTGGACCCTCATCTAGCGTCCTGGCGCAGTTGCTCAGTGAGCAGTCTCGCCACCACTCAGAGAACAAGGCATCTTCACCATTCGAGCCTGTCATTGTCCATATTGACACGGAGCTGTCGCAGTCCGAGGGAGAATCACATGCTAAGAAGCTCCTGGATGAGTATAGTCGTGTGTTGCCTCATGCTACATTCGAGTGCGTTCCTCTCAAGGATGTACTATCCGTGAAGAGCATTGACTGGTCAACTCTGCCCCTTGACGCTGGTACACCAGATGAAGATCCAAATGCGCGCCTCCAGCGGCTATTCGATGCCTTACCAACATTGACTTCTCGAACCGATGTTCTCCGCCAGCTTATCCGTCATCTTCTTCTCCAGAAGGCTCAAGATCATTCATGCTCAGCGCTTCTACTTGGCCACAGCACAACAGCACTCGCCGCGTTAACGCTCTCCGAGGTTGCCAATGGGAGAGGTTTCGCAGTTCCAGTACAGGTTGCGGACGGCGTGACAACCGTATGCACTTACGAGGCAGTCGAGGGTGCCGCCGCCCAGGAGACTAGTCGGCTCGAGTTCCCGGTGTACTACCCCCTGCGCGAGATCTTTCGCAACGAGCTCGTTCAGTACATTGATCTTGTCCCCTCACTGAAGGAAGTCGTCCCTGTCGATCAATCAGGCGCCAAGGCTGGAAACAATGTCGTCTCACACAAAGACTTGAGTATCGAGGAGGTCATGACACGGTACTTTGACAGTGTAGAGGAGGGCTACGCTGGAATTGTTGCCAACGTAGTGCGCACAACGACAAAGCTCGACCGAGTTCCAGGCAAGAGCTTCTGCGGAAGCTGCGGAATGTCACTTGATGCCGAGGGAGATTCGCGATGGGCCGGAGAGATAGGCGATGATGCCGGGGACGGCCCGGGGGCAGCCGGTGCAGGCCGGCTATGCTATGGCTGCAAGCGGTCAATTCACGGATAGAGTATCATTTTATCTTAAAATGTGAACATTCATGTTGATGTATTCTGGTATAACACAGTATCTATCGTGACTGAAAACTCCTCAAATGCGCCGCACCACTTTTGATTGCCAAACCCATGACCCAGGCGGTGCCAAATGCTCCTGTTGTCCTGCTAGATAATCATATAAATGAGGACTTGAAATATTTCCATCTTTCTCTTTTCATATACAAGAGCAGTCTTGCTCATAGATCAATGTTCGCTAATCACTCTACCACCCGTTTATTGACCTCTGCTATTCGTTTCATCATCTTTAAGTCGCCACCTCCAGTCTTCCGGGTAGAATGCGATCCTCAATCTTGCGAACCAGCTTATTGGTCTGCTCAGCTAAGCTCAGAGTGAGGATGGTGTGGGGTAGAATCCGGGCAAGATGAGGGAAGAATCCCTTGTACAGAGCGAATAGACCCTCGGAACGAATGGTTTTGGAGAGACAATCGGCGACGCTGCTGTAAAGATTGCCGTTCTGGTTGTACATACGGGACATGATAGTGTCTAAAACATAAGAATCAGTCGCTAAACTTAGCATTAGTTCAGGTATAAGACTTACCAGGAGGATGCATCACGCAACAGACAACGAAGCCACTGATAGCACTGGAAGCCAGGTGCAGACCGGGGCCCTCTTCCATACCAAAATGACGAACCAGACGACGCTTCGCAAAGAAGTAAGTGGGAAGCTGAACAGAGCTGCCAAAAGCAGTTCTGATCATAGCAGCCTGAACACCACGGTAGAGACCACTGATACCCTCAGTTCCATAGATAGACTTGAAGCCGTGCCATGCGCCCCGGTAGTGATGCTGTGTGCCAACTGGCCGGAACGCCGAGAAACTCTGTAACCGGGTCTTCACAAGGAAGAAAGGACTTCCAGCGGCGGCGCCGATGACGCCCGAGGCTGCACCGCAGAACATATTGATGCCCAAATTTTGGGCTTTTCCGTCCTTGAGGAAGAAGCTCGCAAGCGCATTGCGCATAGGATCGTAGAAGCCGAGACGGCAGCCATTGAGAAGAACTTGGTAAATGTAGGCGGCACCGATTCCGCGGTAGATATTACGAACACCTTCGTTACGTACAATGACGCTCACACCGTGGATCGGTCCTCTGTAATGGTGAGGTTGGTGGCCCTTGTTTTGAAGCTCGCCTTGCAACTGCATGCTATACGATAATGGAGTCAGCATTCTGTTGGGACAAGATCGCGAGGTGTCAAAGACCTAGAACATACCGAATTTTGACCGTCTCAAACGGATGTGTCGCAGTAACTGCACCGCAGGCGGCGATGCCGCCAGCAATGAAGGCGCTATACACAAAGTCAGCACAAGAAGTCGGGCGCGAACAAAACCTCCGTAAATTTGGAGGATCGATCAATAAGCAGCAATAATAAGAAAGCTTACCCAACAGTGGTCGACATAACCCCGAGCTCTCCAAACGCGAGGAGGCGGCCGACAATTGCTAGAGAAGGACCTAAAGAGAGATTGAGTTAGGGAACGGGATCCCTATAGGGGGCGGAGAGCTCGGGAAGAGAGCTTGTCTCTTCAATCGGCGAACCGAAGAAAGTCAATTAATGGAGAAGTAAGAAAGGTGTTTGAGTAAGGTTCAAGAAGATTTGGGAGCGTGGAAAAGAAGGGTTTCACACCCGTCGCCGTCACCAGCGGCTTCGGACCCTATGGCAGCGCGAGAAATTGTCAGCGCTGAGGTACCACTTACAGCGCAATTACGCTAAAAAGGTACAAGTTTTCTACGTAATGAACTTGGGAAACATGGAACCTTCGTATGGGCTTAAGATATATAAATAATGGGTACTACTATTTAATTCGAAGGTGTAGATTACATCTTCTGTCAACGGCTGACAAAGTTGACAAGCCGACTTCTAACAAGGTCGATGAAACTTGAGATCGCTTCTGAGGGTAGTTCCGGACCTGCACTATCCGTATAGTACCTCACATGAGCACATCCATGCCCTCTTCGCCGTCTAATACTATTTTATTCTTTTTTGCGCTGGATGCATATCATATGCCGAAGTCGGCGGTCATTTTTCGCGGGGAGGCTGCAAGTCCTTGCGTCAAGGCCGCTGGACCGCTGTGCATCCCCTGGAAATGGAGGAGGACGATGGGATCTGATTTGTCGGAATAGTCATTTGCTGCTATGACGCTAGGGCTAAAGGGAAAGACAGGGTAGCTAGCTGCTGGGTCAGCGATTCTGGTGCTCTGAGCGGCTTGTTACGGCTTGGGCGTTTGTATGCCGTCTCCGATTTGAATTACACCGAGGGGATGAGTTTCGGCATTATTGGTTTTATATACGCGTGGGGATATAGCCACAGGAATCATATGTCCGGACTGAAAACTCTCTGATTAACGGTAGCAATTGTCAAAGGTACGGCATAGATAATCGAGTTACAGAACCTGTCTTACTGGATGAGAGGAAAATGCCCCGGTTAAAGCCCAAGTCCATGGAGGGCAGCATTTTGGGGTACGTACCTTGTGGCTCATGCGGCACCCCGCAAAACTAACACCCCTCCAGCTCAGGGAGCTCCATGACAAAAGATTCCTATCGTCAAAACATGTTTAAAGTCGAGTATTCGAGATAACAGTATCAACAAACCCATCCTCTACCACGACTTGGCACCCAATATTATACGCTCCAATTAATTAAAACACTCCCGCGACCAGATTGAACAGGTTGTATACTGCCTGCGACTGCTTGCGACTCATACAATCAACCATCTCTTTCAACACGCGCGTGGGCTTTGCCCCAGGGCTGCCACCGTAACTTCTTTGACATTACTCCCGCCCTGAGCCATTGCCTCACTTCTCTGTCTACCATGGCTTCAACACCAATGGATATCGATAGGTTAAATACTCCAAATGGCGCGTCGCTTAATATTCACCGTACCATTGGCACCACCGCCTCTGTCTCCAATCTCTCCGATGTCATAGGCAGCTTTCGCCCAACCAAGGTACGAAACATACATCAATTCCAGTACGCTTCATATTTGGACTGACTCGTTCCTCACTGTGTGTAGCTTTTCCGACGCGACGATATCAAGGACAATCGCCCACAGCCTCATGTGCTATCCCTCGATTACGATGACGAAGGCCAACTCGTCATGGCCTCAGCAAGCGATGAGACGATACAAATCTACCACGTCAAAGAAGGCAGACATGATAAGAGCTTAGTCAGTAAAAAATATGGCGTGAAACTGGCCAAATTTACGCACACGGCTTCGAGTATCATCTACGCCAGCACAAAACAAAACGGTAGCTCATAGCATGCTGTAAATTGAGTTCAATGTCGACTGACTTTATTCCTAGACGCTATTCGATATCTCGCCACGCATGACAATTCATTCATCAGGTACTTTGATGGTCACGAGGGACCTGTGACTTCACTGGCTGTTCACCCTGGGAGCGACAACTTCATCTCATGCTCACAAGACAACACCGTGCGCTTCTGGGACACACAAACAAAGAATTATCAAGGACAACTATTTCTCCGATCACCATACCTTGCCGCATACGACCCGTCTGGAACTGTGTTTGCCGTAGCCTGCACCAGCAGCGGCACGGTATTACTCTACGATGCTCGAAATTATGACAAGGCTCCTTTTGCAACGGTTGATATTGTAGAACAGTGTAGGAAGGTAGACTCACAATGCCTCAACAAGGGATGGACAAAACTCGAATTCTCCAACGATGGAAAGTCGTTGCTTGTCGGAACTCGTGGCAATGGCCACTTCTTGCTCGACGCCTTCGAGGGAACCCTGAAAGCATATCTTCACAAACCAAACGGCGGAACTCGACGACTGGCCGTAGGAGAAACGGTATCAGCTGGTAGCGCACCTTCAGATTCGTCAAACGTAGAGAGCAGCGGCGAGTGCTGTTTTGCTCCTGATGGTCGTTATGTTCTGAGTGGCTCCAAGAAAGACGTCCTAGTGTGGGATACCATGGCGGCTCCCAATGATAACAAAGTACTGGAACCCAGCTGGACACTGCCTGATAAGAGAGAGGCAGCTGTTCTAGCCTTCAACCCTCGGTACAACTTTTTCGCTACGGCCGATCAGGAACTGTTGTTCTGGCTACCTGATCCACATGCCTGAACCAATGCAAAGGAAAGAATGTAGGCTGGATCATCACTCATACTCAGAATGGTTGGAATAGAATAATAGATACCCTTGCATTACGGTATGTCAACAAAATGTCCCCGATAGCGACTGAAACAGAACTAAGGAGAGTTACAATTGATTGCAATTGTAATAACGTCACAAACTTGGAAACCCCTTTATGATCAAGGCCGGAGAAAGAAAAGAATTAAGGTGATAGTAGAATGCTATAAGATATCCTGATACTATTCGCGGGCGATTAGTCTCGAAACCATGTCTTCACAGACTTCCACATTTGCCAATTTGGGGCATGCACCATGCTCTATCAAAACCTGACCGATATCCCCCCGCCCCTTTCTGGCGTAGTACCACAACGGTGTATGCCCATCGATGACCTTGTTGAAGTGACTGATCTTCTTGCAGACAAGCCTGGCTATGTCAACTTCTGTCTTTGCATACAATGAATTGCTCAGTGATGCTGTCAAGTTCATAATGGGAAGCGCTTCGCCCTGTGCTTGCGAAAGGTCACCCTCTGGCATTGGGTCAAGGTCCGCTTCAGCTCCTGCTTCCAGTAGCATTTTGACAACTTCGTGGTTCTCATTTCGCTTGAGTGCATCCGCCAGCAACAATCTCTTCTGGCCTGTCTCGCTATTGATCGGATTTGGCGAGGCACCTGATTTCAAAAGAAGCTGAACAGCTTCGAGGTATCGTTTGTTTATAGCAAACAGTAGGGGGCTGACGTTTTTGATCGTATTTGCGTAGATATCTGCGTTGGCCTGTTGGATGAGGTACCGGATAGTGCCGATGTGATTGTGACAAGTATCCGTGGCATTCAGAGTACCTTTGCTCTTGGGTATGTTGAGTTCTTTGCTCCAGTCGCGGTCATCCATTGGTCCCCAGGAAACAAGATGGCATAACGCTGTTTCGTCGGTATTGTGTGTGACATTGACGTCAGCTCCCCTATTGATGAGCAGTTTGGCCTGGCGCGCTAGTTAGCATTGTCATATGTCTTCTCATAGAATTCCTCCAAGGCTTTCGATTTGACGATCGGCCGTGATACTTACTACATCTTCATTCAGTGCATACGCCAAAGGAGGTAACCTCTTCCCATCCGGCGCATTTGGCTTGAAACCCTTATCTAACAGCAATGTGGCGATTGCTGTATTTCCACGAAGGCATGCCAGGTGTAAAAGGCCGCTTCGGCTTCCCCAGTGCAAATACCCGTAATCTGGGCCTGAAGGACCCATCCTTCTGACGGTTTTATATCGTAAGATGTAGAGATTGTCATTTCTGAAGGGGTGGTTGATACTATTTTCGACATTTGTGCTGGTCCGTTCGAGAGCTTCCAATGAGCGTTTTGCTGCATCGAGGACACCAAACCAACTTGCCCACTGAAGAGCTAAGGGTTGTTGGTCATCACATTTGAGTGAGTCTTTGGCATCCTTATCGTATAGACGGGGAAGAACAATCGCTTTGAGACTTTGGCAGGTCAATGCCAAATGAAGTAGGTTCTTGTAAGGTTCGTTGAGCAAGGAGATTTCGTCTGTTATGAGATGCATGATCTCAACCGGCATAGCTATAGTCTACAAGTATAAAATGTTAGGAGTAAATTCGAATGGGATAGTTTCAGTGAAGTCATTCTTACCTCTTTAGTATATCTCACGATAATAGTCCATTATAACAATGTCACTTGGAGGCATGATTTGGTCCCATTATTCTTTGGAACAAGCATGACATACATACCATTGAGATGCGCCATCGTCGTCTCACTAGGCTGGCCCATTTTGGCTTGATGGGACTAAATGTGAATATTTGTGTTGAATGAGAAAATGAAGTAATATATGCTGTTGTGTGGAGGTTGACTTTTTGATGACCAAAGGTGTGAAGAGCATCGACTAAGCGCCCAGGCGTTGGTTGAGGTGCCAGATCAAGGCAAACAAACTATTGGCGGTGGTCAGTGCCTGCCTTCTGCCTACGGCTGCCTTATAACAATTCATGATTTCCCCAATGCATGCTTTTCTGTCGAAGGCTATACTCTGAAGTCTTCGTGATGTAGCTTTATAATTTGTTCTATTGCTAGATACTTACGTCAGTCAATGTGGGATATATGAGTAAACATAAATTCCCTTGTTTCGTGTGCCTTTTCGTCTCTGTATGACTGCACCGACACTTGCTTTCAATAGGTGATTATTGAATCCTAGAACGGTGAAAATTGAATACATCGGGACAATGATTACTAAAAAGTCTATGCCATCCATAATTGTGATTCAGGTTTCCTGGGAAATGAGAAGTTTACAAGCCTAAATATTGGAGAAGCTACCCTGAGGTAGGTACTGAGATATGCTTAAGGGACGCTCCAATCGAAGGGCAAAACAATCACTATTAACCGTATATCCCATGTTTCTACCAAGAATCGGAGAATAAGTTCACATTCACATGGACGTCCTACTAACCTTGCTAATCGACATCATACTCAAAAACAAAGTACTGACTTGATATCTGACAAAACCAGCCTGGATTGAATTGCTGTAAGCGCAACATTATGTGTCTATCATAGATAGATAGTCAACATGACTAGAAATCAGATATAAATGCCACCTCCTACATTACGTGCGGACTTTCAAGGTCAAGTTGTAAATAGAATTCAAGGGTCATCCTGTGGTGTGTGGCGCTCAGCCTCCCCTCATTAAGCCCCACCATATGAATATCCCACCTTCTAAATCCAACCTCATTCAACTCTCCACATCAAGACAGCGAACGACAGTACCTCTACAAGCGTCCAGCTGGACCTCCTATCAACCACTTACAAACACATGCCCAAGAAAATTTATCAGAATCTCTTCTTTTATAAATCGAGGTTGGATACAGCTGCACAGTCGATCATTTCCGAGCTGCAATAGGCCAGCACACGACATCATCTTCAGCATCCCAACAAACGATATAATTCAAATCTCGACAACATGGTGTATCTTAAGACCAGCCAGGAATGGCTCGACCAGTCCATGGCTCTCCTAGAAGCCCGTCCCGCCACCGTACGTCCATGCGCCGACCACTCAACTCCAAGCTAACCACACCATCATAGACCCTCATCACCACAACGTACAAGCTCAAGCCTGGCCCTACACGACCCGATGCAGATGGCGACACACCCGTGTCCAAGCCCCCGCGCGGCGCTCTCGTCCTCAAGGCCTACGACCCTATCAGCGGCGCGACAATCAAGTACCGTACCACGAAGGCGCAGGAGGTAACTCGGCTGATACATGCTTCGCTTGGCCGGCTTGGAAGGAGCATGGCTGCTGTACCGGATGTACCTGAGGTGATAATGGCAGATGGTGATGGCGCGACGCCTGCGGAGGAGTCACAGGCTGCTACACCGACACCGACACCGCAGGCGGCACAAGGGAGTGGTGGTGGTGGAAAGAAGAAGAAGAAGGGCAAGAAATAAAATATCTGAGCTTTGGGAGTTTTTGCGGGGTGTTCGCAGGTTCAATTGGTATCCGTGGAGATGAGGACTGATGATCATGAAAAGAAACTTGTAGCAAATATGATTTTACAAGAAACACCATTGGCAAACGCGGAGCACTGGTCTTGAGAGGCATCACTTCCAAGACAATCAAATTTTACAGTCAACTTTTCATCAAAGCAAGCAGCAAGTTGGCAAGACCGCCAAGATTATTCTCGATAGCTTCAGCCTTCTGAGAAGGGTTCGAAAAGAGCAAAGAGACTGAGGGTCACATTCAAAGGCAAGTGAGGATATGCTAATCTAATCAATTCATCTCTATCTAGGAGAGTGGTAAAGTAATATCGTCATCCATAAATACGATTAAGCCGTCAATGCTATTTTCATCCACCCAGAGTCCAGATCCCCTAACGCCGTGTCGATCCGTGCAAATCCAGCTTCGGATCCAAAGTATGATCGCGACCTTGCCAACCGTAGTATTAACCAAGCATCGCCGCCCCGAGGCTCATCTCAAATGTACAAACAAGAAGTAAAACAGGGTATATGTTCACATGTGCGCGTGCCAATGAGCAACTGCCCAGGCCAAAGGAAAGAAACAGCGAGACGAGACGTTTAGAAATCCTCGTCGAAGGTGAAGTCACCGCCGTTCTCACCCTTGGGGGACTCGTCCTCCTCAGCCTTCTTAGTGGCGCTGTGGAGGACACCGGCCTTCTGATAGTCGGCAACACGCTTCTCGAAGAAGTTGGTCTTGCCACCAAGAGAAATGTTCTCCATGAAGTCGAAGGGGTTGGTGGCCTTGTAAACCTTCTCATTCCCGAGAGCGACAAGAAGACGGTCAGCGACGAACTCGATGTACTGCTTCATGAGGTCAGAGTTCATGCCGAGAAGGGCACAAGGGAGAGCCTCAGTCAGGAACTCCTGCTCGATGGTGACGGCATCAGTAATGATGTCCTGGATCATCTGCTTGCTGGCACGACCCTTGAGGTGAGAGTGGAGGAGACAAGCAAAGTCAGTGTGAAGACCCTCATCACGAGAGATGAGCTCGTTGGAGAAGGTCAGGCCGGGCATGAGACCACGCTTCTTGAGCCAGAAGATAGAAGCAAAGGCACCGCTGAAGAAGATGCCCTCAACAGCAGCGAAGGCAACGAGACGCTGGGCAAACGAAGAGTCCTTGTCCTGGATCCATCGGATGGCCCAGTCGGCCTTCTTTCGGATGCAAGGAATGGTCTCAATGGCGTTGAAGAGGTAGGTTCGCTGGGCAGGCTCCTTGATGTAGGTGTCAATGAGTAGGGAGTAAGTCTCTGAGTGGATGTTCTCCATCATGATCTGGAAACCGTAGAAGCAACGAGCCTCAGGGATTTGGACCTCGCCACTGAATCGCTCAACGAGGTTCTCGTTGACGATACCATCAGAGGCAGCGAAGAAGGCAAGGATGTGAGAGATGAAGAACTGCTCATCGGCAGTCAGGCGGTTGTTCCAGTCGTGGAGATCCTTGGAGAGATCAATCTCCTCGGCAGTCCAGAAGGAAGCCTCGGCCTTCTTGTACATTTGCCAGATCTATCATGGTCTGTTAGTATGGGTCGCGTGTGGGGTGACCACTTTACGCGTCAAAACGCGTCACATACCTCATGGTACTTAATGGGGAAGAGAACAAAACGCTGAGGGTTCTCCTGGAGCAGAGGCTCATCGGCCTCCTCAGACTTGATACCAGGGGCAACAGCAGCCTTGGGCTCCTCTTTCTTGGGCTCCTCAACGATCTTTATCTTGAGGTCGGTGGTATCGAGGGTCTTGTTCAGAGGCTCGTTCTCCTTGTTAGCGGTGCCGAAGTCGAGCTTCTTGACGGGGGACTCTATGTTGAAGTTCTCAATGGCGGAAGCAGCCTGTAATAAACATGTTAGCGACGAATTGAGCTTGGTGGACGTGTACATGGGGTGCACTGGGTACGACGTCACATACCTGCTTCGAAGGAGTGATTTGCGCAGCCATTGTATTGTGAATGTGAGTGTATGATGGAGAAAAATAGAAGTAGGTCGATCAGAGCGATACAGAAGCAAGACAAAGGCTTTGTATGTGCGTGAAGCTCTTGAGGTTGAGGGATTGTGGGTTGCGGTGGTGATGGTCTGGTCCAAAGTAAAGAATGGGATGAAGGCGATGGGCTTTTGTATAAGTCTTGATGCGCTGTCACGTGGAGCTAGAGCGCGTCAGGTCGCGCTGGGCAATACAAATAGCGGACCATTTTTAAGCACTTTTACTGCGTCAGGGCAGGGGTGTCGATGCGCGTCACTGGGTGAACCAGGGGCTTTTCGGCGCCATTCGGACTGCTACTGGCAGCATCCAAGACGCTAGTGCTGGAGCTGGTACCATGAGAAACTCCAGCCACCAGGATGAATTAAGCAAGTGAGACGCGTAGATACGCGTTTTAGGCAGATTCACGTTCATCTTTGGTATGGTTCAAGTGCTATACTTCGTGTTTCTTTCAATTGCTCCACTGTCTTTGTCCGGTACCTGCTTCATGGCAGGGAGTGATGATTCAGACTTTGTCAGGGTTAAAGTCATGGGCATCTTTTATCAATCAGCACACTTTGACGTGAAGATCCCCATTCACGGCCTCCCTTGTTCACGTCGTTGGGCCAATGTATGCGAAATGGGCTGTAGCCAGGGCATGAGAGTGGTGCGAGGCGGGACTGAGCTCATGAGACTATCTCCGGCGGTGCACTGGAAGTCATGATGAGGGCCTACTGTGCATTGAGATCAGGTTCATGCAAAAATAATAACCATTGAACCTTTTTGCAACTGCTATAACCGTCATTGAACTGCTGCAAACTTACACTGTAATTCTACTTTACTCCCAGGTTGAGAAACGCGTTCCTGGGGTTACACTGCGTTCCGGCTTGGGCCCTGCATCTGACGCGATGGCACGCCGCCTACGGGCTCCCTTCTTCTACATGCAGCCCCTAAAATTGCGACTAAATTCAAAATCAGCCATCGATCAACTTGAATCAGGCTAGAATGAAACCTCTTTCAAATTGAAGCCTCTGTAATTTCTAGATCGGGGGCTCAAGATCATTGTTCATCTCTTTCACGGTTCCACTGCTGTCAGTTGCTTGGTCGATGAAAATGCCAAGCAAAGTTATCAGATCTTATTCTCTAATTTAATTCGAGGATTATGACCCACGCACGGCTGCATCCACTTTAATCAATCAGTAAATGCCATGGCGCCTCATAGCTTCGTAAGGTAAGGTAGGTATCCATACTAAACATCCATCATTAAAAGACAACATGATAATGAAACGCGTCTCCATGATCCGATCATACAAGCATTACCAACAATCCTCACCCCATCATGAATAATCCTGACTCACAAGGGCCCGCCCTTCTGTCAGCTTGATAATTGATCGGTCCCTCCTTTCCTTTCCTTTCCCTTGTTGTCCATGTAAATCCGAGTTGCCGACTTTA
This sequence comes from Fusarium sp. DS 682, assembly GCA_014764975.2. Lineage (NCBI taxonomy): Eukaryota > Fungi > Ascomycota > Sordariomycetes > Hypocreales > Nectriaceae > Fusarium > Fusarium sp. DS 682. The sequence continues at coordinate 3,103 of JACYFE010001386.1, read as the reverse complement.
GCGTCGGTCTCTATCTCGTCGCTGCGATCTTTGGCTTCGGGATCCACGCTCAGCTTCACCTGTTTCAATATCGTGCGGTTGAGCTCTGCTGCGTCCAAAGAAACCGCGGCTCTCGCGGACTCGTGCTGGTGCCGGCTCGATGGGACGATCATCACGGCGGCGATCTCGGCTCCGGCTGCGACTGTGGCTGTGTCGACGCCCCGACATGGATGGATTTCGCGACGGTGGGTTTGACACATACTCTGGCGGGTCCTGGGCTTGAAGGCGATCAAATTGATCAGGATCGCTGGGGTCGATGGCTGGCACAGGCAATCCACTCTTCTTCAAGTTCTTGCGTCCTTCTTCACGCAAGTGTTGTTCAAGAAGCACAACATTGCGAGTATTGGCTTTAAACGCTGCATCAGCTATATCTCCAGCAAAGGGGACTATTCCAATGATGAAGTCGATGATGATGTTGAACATCATTCTAGACTTGACAGAGGTTGGTAGCCCGCCATCGATTTTCATGCAGCTCCTCATAACCAGAAGGCAAAGCAACATATCCAAAACATCACCAATTCTATGAAATCCATGTTAGTCTCGATCACAAAGCTATATTTGGTTGGAGATCAAACTTACGCAGGGATTAATCCCAAAACGCTGCCCCAGCCAAAACGGATGCCGCAGCAACTGAAAAGAGCCAGGTCTAGACGGTAAGCTCGGCGCTTGACCTTGGTCAAGACTTTGGCATCATAATCGGAAATGCCTGGGGGGAGGGCCTTCTTTCGCTTTTTAACTTTGCCGGTAGGCGTCCCATCCAGGCGCGTAGCTGGGATATGCTCAAAGTAGGGATCCTGTGAGCGATGCGTTAGTTTGCCATCCCCAGTCAATGTTGAGCTGGTGGCTTCATACCTCAGTTCCAAATTTGTTCTGGACCGTCTCTCCCAAAATCTTCTTGGTGATGAGCTTTGCGACAAGCGATGCCATGTTTTACTGCGAGAGTAACACTTCGCTTAAAGACGTCGGTTGTACGACCCAGATAAGGTCGCAGGTCTTCTTAATATTGCTGAAGTGTCAAGCTTGGCAGAGGCGGGAATATGATCAATGACAAGACCGCTCCACTGACTAGAATGGATGTCACTGCTTGAAATTCCGAGACAAAGATTGGGCGAGCCAAGACAACGAGAAGGTGCTTCTCTTTAAATAAAGGGAGGACAAGGTCTTAGGAGAATGACCAGTCTTTGCGCTTGTAGTGACTTGCCGTGCGACTCGACTGGTCAATTACCTGTTTTCAAGTATTTATGATGACCAGGGTGAGGGAGCCAAGTCAATGCTGTGACCGATGATGTAATTCTGGCGGCCACCCGAACTTCTGGAACTTACAGAACTGCAGCAAGCCAGCCCCTGCGGTCTGGAAGCATTAATGCGTAGACTTAGCTCAACAAAACCGGTTAAACCACTGCTGCAATGCCGATCATGCACATGCGCTGGCATATTTTTCAGTGGCAATTTTACCTCTAGCTTGCCTAGGTACAGTATCTCTGAAACATCCATGCGCATGCAACTGCAGACGGGAGGGAACCTGTTGGAGAAATTGAGTTGGATGATCATGAACGGCGTTGCACCGCCACATCGATTGATCTAATCTGTGGCGAGTGATCGCAATCGTGGCTTAGAAGCTAGCTCCCTCTGAATTTGGAGACTACTAGGCTCCATCTCACGAGCATTGGACCTACCTGAAAGCGGGCACCTCAGCTAAAGGCAAGGTACCTAAGGCGCGAATGAGAATGGGTCTTGGATTTGGCTGGTCTCATTGCGATCCAATGCTGTCAATGCAAACCTAACAACAACACCAACAACAAATCATATCCAAAATCGACCCTCGGCCTTTGCACTGCCGCCTCGACCCCGCGTGTCTGCAAAGAGACGTTGCATTTTGCTGAGACTCATTGATCACTCTATTCACTGCAGACAGCGTAGCTCTCTCAAGTGACTTAGCTCTCCCTCGTCGACCACCGCTCGCGTCTTTTCGCTTGTCGCAGTCGTCCTTTTGCGTCATCTTGGCTGTCACATTTCAATCATGGTCAGCTTGCCTTCGCAGCCACGTTCGCATTATCGTCTCGCAAAGTCCTGAAAGGCAGTAAATAAACATAAGAGAAAATCAACAACCGAATTTTATATATCCACCGTAGCATGAGCCGAGGGATTCCAGAATCATCATCATGTCTGGAACACAAATGCAGTTAGAGGATTGTATGTGTTGGTGGGTGCTGCGCGATTGCGAGCAAGGACTAACACAACCGACCTAGGGCTGGACGACCTCTGCGTCCGCTTCATCATCAACCTACCCCAGGAGGATCTCTCCTCCGTCGCTCGAATATGCTTCCAGGTCGAAGAAGCTCAGTGGTTTTACGAAGATTTTATCCGTCCGCTTGACCCGACTTTACCGTCCATGACCCTGCGTACTTTTTGTCTACGAATCTTTCAGCACTGTCCCTTGTTAGCCAGCTTTTCCGTCGAAAACCACACCAAAGCGTTCGAGGAATTTTTGGAGTACAAGACTCGAGTTCCTGTACGAGGTGCTATCATGCTGAACGAGGCCATGGACTCGACAGTTCTGGTCAAGGGATGGAAGAAGGGAGCCAACTGGAGTTTCCCGCGTGGAAAGATCAACAAGGACGAAGACGATCTGGATTGTGCCGTCCGCGAGGTATATGAAGAGACTGGTTTGGATCTTCGAGCTGCTGGCCTGGTACCTACCGAACATAAGCCCAAGTATATTGAGATCTCGATGCGCGAACAGCATATGAGGCTTTACGTCTTTCGAGATGTGCCAATGGACACCGTATTTGAACCGAAAACTAGGAAGGAAATCAGCAAAATTCAGTGGTACAAACTATCGGAACTACCCGCTTTCCGCCGCAAGAATGGTCAAGCGAGCGATGCCAACGCCGCCCCTAATGCCAACAAGTTTTACATGGTGGCACCGTTCTTGGTGCCCCTGAAGAAATGGGTTACGGCGCAGAAGAAGATCGAAGCACGGAAAGCAGCAAATAGCTCGCAGGGCTATGGGCCTATCAGCGAAGCTCAATACGAGGATGAAGCATGGAACGATACTGGTGCC